>JAKCPI010006285.1:0-106013 GCA_023213315.1 Euborellia annulipes
TAATTTTTTCAATCTTATTAAAAAGAAAAAAGTGACCTCGTGCGTAAAGAAAAGATTACTTGAGAAATTAGTTGTTTAATACCTCTCTTAAAAATAAGTATGTTTACTTTATTTTTTCTCTCTCTTTTGTAAGCTTTGAGATGGTTAAAATAAAAATTTCTTAATCAAAGGTGCGTTAATTAGATTTTTCTTTCTTTTTGTTACTCTTTTGAATGGTTTTAACTTAATGACATTTTTTAAATTCAATTTTAATGGGTTATCTTGAAAGAGAGTATTTTTTTTTATAAGTAAACACGCATTGAATGTATATTCTATTCATTAGAGTTGATTAGAACTTTTGAAAGAAAAATTTCAATGTCTTCTTAATAAAAAGTCTTAAAATTATGAAAAGTTGCTAAGTGGTTATTTAATAGGCTTATCATTCTATAATAAAATAAAGGAAGACGTTCCAGGATATTTTTACTTTCTCTTATATATAGTGAGAAAGTATAGCGATCATATCAAAAATTCGATGTCGAGATTTTGATGGATATACACGTTTTGAAGTCACCTGAGTCAAAAAAGTGGTTTTTGGAACATAGTTTGTATGTGAGTCTGTGAACGAAATATCTCAATAACGAAAAGAGTTAGGAGGTTGAAATTTTATATTAAAGTTGAGTATCCTCCTGGGACATGACACGAAGCTTTTGAACAAAATCGGCCAAAAAGTACTAGTACTTTACTGATTCCTTTTTTCAGTTTTTTCCGATTTTCTCAAAATTCGCTAGAAAGATTTTGATTAAAATTAAAAAATCAATTATTTTTTAGATGCTCTTTAAAATGTATATTCTCATTTTGCCATTGAAATCTTTCGAAGGACACTTTACTCTTGTACATCATGGGAAAAATAGGAGAAATGGTTGCCATGGTAACAAAATATAAATTTATCCCATGCTTATACATTTTACATCTTGAATTTTAATATATCGGCGGAAACTAAATATAGATGTCGACACAAAAAATCTGGTGTGACAAGCACAGAACACAACTTTCGATTACCGAAGATAAGAGAAAGTTGTGTGCTGTGCGACCAGTCACACCAGATTTTTTTGACTTTGAGATGAGCATCCCGTCTTGGCTCTGAAATTTTACCTGTCCTTTGGCTGAATTTATTTTCAGTAATAGTCTCAAAACTTTCTCTTTCATTTATATTTAATTACAAGTTTTGTTTTGATGTTGATGAATTAATTGTTCATTTAAAACCAAATGCTTGGTGACACGTAATTGACAGCCATAAATAAATAATATTATCTCCCAGTTAGTTAAATATTAATAATACAAATAGTAGATGTACTCTTTTATTAAATTAATATTCAATTTTCATTACATGTTGCTAAAATTTTAATAATTGATTCGTTAATATGAGAAAGTGAGAGTTCAATTATTAGATTGCCTTTTTTTAACTTGATCTTTGAAGTTGCTGCGACAAAAGCTCTTTAATGTATTTTAATTTAATTGTGTGCGTGCATTCTATTTGATTAAATGAATAAAGAAAAAATTCAAGTCGTTTGATAAGAGATGAAAGAAAGAAAAAAATTCTTTTTTTTATCTATGTAGTTAACTAACAAAAAGAATTTATTTATGTGTATAGAGTCAAACAAAAAAATAGAATTAAAAAATTCGCAATCGGCTTTAAATTTGAAAAAAATTCACATTATTATTTTTATTTTAAAATGTATTTACCCAGGGCTTTCGTGCACGAAGGCACACTCCTCAAACCCAACCCGTCTCTACCGTAGCCATCTACCGGCAATCCGTTAAGTTACATTATTTCTGTATCTTGACGTCTTCTGTATTTAATTTCTAATGAACTAATCCTTATTTTTAGTTCTTATTCAAAGTAAAAAAATACTTGGTTTGCATTATTTAAAATGAATTTTCCACCATTCATTCTCAGTTATATAAAATGAAATTTATAAGCCGCGCCGCCCGCCTTTGGCATTCACTGACAATGCAAAGAATACGTGAATGTTTTCTTATCACCTCACAGACAATTGCAAAGAATACTTAAAGGTCTTTTCATTTTAAAAGAAATAAAAATGATAATGTTTTTATTTTAAATTATTAAACAAATAAAAAAAAAAAAGGGCCCCTTCGGTAATCCAAAGTTGTGTTCTGTGCTTGTCACACCAGATTTTTTGTGTCGACATATATTTAGTTCCCGACAGTACAGTGCATTGATATCAAGATGTAAAATTTACAAGTATGCGAAAATATTCATATTTTGTTACCATGGCAACCATTTCTCCAATCTTTCCTATGGAGTTCAAGAGTAAAGTGGTCTTCAGGAGATTTCAATTGCAAAATGAGAATATACATTTTAAAGAAAATCTAAAAAATAATTTTTGAATTAAAAAAAAATCGTTGGAGCGAATTTTGAGAAAATCGAAAAAACTGAAAAATGCACCAGTAAAGTACTAGTACTTTTTGGCCGATTTTGATTAAAAGCTTATTTTCACGCTCCGAGGAGGTGTCTAACTTAAATATAAAATAGACAAACCATGTCGCGAAAACCACTTTTTTGGATTCAGGGGACCTCAAAACGTGTATATCCATCAAAATCTCTACATCGAATTTTTGACATGAATCCAATACTTTCTCTATATATTAACATATATAGAGGTAGGAGAAAGTAAAAAAAAGTTCCTAATCGACTGGCCTTGATGATCCTAGTTCTTTCTCTTCAGTCATTAGTGTCAGAACTGACACTGGCTGTTTACTCTGACTATTAACTTTCATAGGAATTATACTGAGGTGGGTTCCCATTTCCTTCCTCTTCCTCAGGTGGAGGCATCTCAAATTGTTTTTGCCATGAGGTGGATTTGAACTCGAGTTGTCTTCAACTCAGGATTATAAGCTTAACTGATTATCCCCTTGGCTAAATGTCTCCTAGTTAAAGAATGTTTATTTATATTTCGCTTACGGTAGATGACCTCAAAATTTATAAGTTAATCTTTTCCCCCTCATCCTCCTCTATCGCTTTGGTGTCTTGCATCGTTTTTAAATTTAAAATTAATTTTTACAGTGAATTGAGGAATGTAAAACTTAGAAAAGTTAAGTCCGTTACTTTGACTATATCTTATTTTATGCGTTCATTAAAAATAGATATATTTATACACTAGATTATTTTAAGTGCATATTTGATGTCTAATAATGATATAGAGAGAAGGGGGAACAATTTAACAAAATCTTGAAAAGTTTTATAATTAATTAAAGTTAAACGAGTTTTGGCATTAAAGTGTTTGAAAATTAAAGAGTTAAAAAAAAAGATAATTAAATGTTTTCAAAGAAATAATTCTAATTAGTTAAGTATCTTCATTGCTTGGGAAACCTGTCCTTTTGATACACAACAAGAAGCTATTATTTAATTTAAAAAAAAAAATCAAAGTGAGTAAATTTAACAAATTCCTTTACGACAATGAAAAAAAAAAATCTTAAGCGATTAAGCTCTTCACACAATTTTTAATTTTTTATATAAATAAAAAAAATCTGATGTGACTGATCTCACAGCTGTTGTTGAAACAACAGATTTTTTGTGTCGACATATATTTAGTTTACGGTAGAACATCTGAAAAAAATTTAAAAAGTACATCAGTAAAGTAAGCCTACTGGTACATAGGCGCCGGAACTGGGGGGGGGGCAAGGGTATATCCCCCCCGGCATCCTATAGGTGGGGGCAGAGGGGAGCAATATGTCTTTTTTTATTTCATTTATTTTTAAAAATAAAATCTTTTAAATTAAAAAAAAAATTAAAAGAGTAAGAAATTCATTTTTTTCAAAAATATTTTATATACAGTAGACCCAGTATTTTTAATTTTTAAAAAGATTTTATATGAAAATTAAAATAATAAAATTTAGATAACATGAAAACTTGAGACTTTATCCCATCAAAAAAAAAAATATTTTTTATTTCAAATACTAAAAAAGCAAATTTTTCTAGTGATTTTATTAAAAAAAATCTGGTGTGACTGGCGCACAGCACACAACTTTCGGTTACCGAAGGTGTACTGTGCTTGTCACACCAGATTATTTGTGTCGACATGTATTTAGTTTCCGACAGTACGGTTCATTCGATTTTCAAGATGTAAAATTTATAAGTATGGGAAAATATTTATATTTTGATACCATGGCAACCATTTCTCCTATCTTTTCTATGGAGTACAAGAGTAAAGTGGTCTTCAGAAGATTTCAATCACAAAATGAGAATATACATTTTATAGAGAATCTAAAAAATAATTGATTTTTGAATTTAAAAAAAAATCGTTGGAGCAAATTTTGAGAAAATCGAAAAAAACTGAAAAAGTGAATCAGTAAAGTGCTAGTACTTTTTGGTCGATTTTGTTCAAAAGCTTCGTGTCACGTCCCATGGGGGCAGAAGCGTAGCCAGGATTTCTGCTTGGGGGGGGCCCAAAAGTTTTATGAACCCCCCCCCCCCCCTTCACCAAGAAACTTAAAGTGGTAAGCAAAGTTTTTTTTTAGACTAACTATAACTAATTATAAATAAAAAACCAAGCATATAAAAAAGAAATTTATTTTTCTTGACAATAAAAATAATTTTAATACAAAATTCGTAAATATTAGAGATTTGTTTCAATTATTTAAATAAGTTTTTTGTTAGATTTTAGAATTTATGAGAGTTAATGGAATATTTATTTAAAAAAAAAACCACTACTCATCCTCAGGGAGAAAAACAATAGGTATTTTTTTTGTTTTGGAGAAGGCTTGGGGGGGGGCCGGCCCCCCCCCCCCCTGAATACGCCACTGCATGGGGGTGCCTAACTTAAATATAAAATTTCAACCTCCTGGCTCTTTTCGTTCTTGAGATATTTTGTTCACAGACACACAGCACACACACACACACACCCCACACACACACACACACACACACACACACACACACACACACACACAGACAGACCATGTCGCGTAAACCACTTTTTTGGATTCAGAGACCTCAAAACGTGTATATCCATCAAAATCTCGACATCGAATTTTTGACATGAATCCAATACTTTCTCTCTATATATATATTACATATATACATAGGTAAGAGAAAGTAAAATTTTAGGCTATAGGGCTATAAATTTTTTAAAATTTTAATTTTATTAAATTAAAATTTTTAACAATTTGCTAGTGATTTTTTTCAAAGATTTTTTGAAGTGATAACCTATAGTAGATTTGTTTTATACTATTTGAAGAAAATAAATATTTTTTTTCTTTATTTTCTATTTTTTGAAAGTAGGTCCCCCCCCCTGACCCAAATTCGTTCCGGCACCCCTTTACTGATACTCTTTGAACTATTTTATTTAAAAGCTTATATTTGCGCTTTAGAAGAGTACCGAACTTAAATATAAAATTTCAACCTCATAGCTCTTTTCGTTCTTGAGATATTTTGTTCACAGTCAGACAGATCAGCACTTTTTTGGACTCAGAGGACCTCAAAACTTGTATATCCATCAAAATCTCGATATCTAATTTTTGACATGAATCCAATACTTTCTCTCTATATATACATAATTAAATATTTATTAATTCATTCACCCGAAAAAATAAGGTTGTGCCGCCGGGAGTCGAACCCCGGATCCTCCGATTTGTACTCAGAGTGCCCTACCACTATTTTTTCGGGTGTATGAATTAATAAATATTTAATTGTATAAATTTCGCGGCTCACATACGCGATATATATATAATATCTTAAATATTGTATATAATTTCTTATTTATTATATATACCAGTACATAGTTAAGAGAAAGTAAAAAATATTGAGATATATAAATATATATCGTTTATTGCAAAAGGCCTATGTCAGAAATCTCGGGTTAATTATTCAGCAAATAAAATATTTTAAGCAGTTAATAAAGCTATATTAAAATGAAAGTTTATTATTATAATTAGATTTGATGTTTTTGACGTCTTGATTCATTGAGAAAGTGGAGGATGTGCTGTCATTGCAATTTACATATTTAACTTGTAATACATCCTTCACTTTCTTGATTTGTTCTTTTTTTTTTACTTGTTTTACTTACCTGAGCCGTCAAAAAAATTCGTCCGCTTTTCACTCAAACCAGAATTCATTTTTCTTGAGTTTTATATTTCATTTATTTATTAAAAAAAAAAATACGTCCCTATTTCTTAATCGATTTGGGAAAACAATTTTCTAATTGTACTTGAGCGCACAATCTTTTAATTATCTTCCATCTTCCCTCTTTCAAAAACAGACGAAAAAACTTTATTTTCTGCTATTTTTTACTAAGCTATATTTTCTTTTATTTTCGTTAATTAGTTCAAAGGATTTTTACTTTCTCTATATTGGATTTATGCCAAAAATTCGATGTCAAGATTTTGATTGATATACATGTTTTGAAGTCTCCGGAATTTAAAAAATATGGTGTGACTGTCGCAGCAGATTTTTCGTGTCGACATATATCAAGAGTCGCGGGAGCGACTCGTCGCCGAGCAAGTAAAAAGCAAAAGAAAGCAAAGAAACTCTTAATACTACCATTTAGTTGACATTCCAATAGATGCCAATGGCCCATTGCATTTAGATGGACGAGTCGTCCCTAGACTATATTATCAAGAATGATTTTAAATCCTTAATAAAAGATAGGGACGTGAAAAAATTTTTTTGAGAAACTTTTCTCTTTCTGGGCGAATATCTCAAAAAGTGTTTAAGATATCGAAGCCAAATTTTTTTTATATTAAACTAGAATAAATAAGGATTATTTTGAGCACGAATTCAAAAAAAAACTCCAGTGCCAAACAGAATGGCAGAGGCTCAAAGTTGAGATTTTGCCGATTTCGGAAGGTCAAAAGTTAGTCTCTTATTTTTCCTTTTTTTTTTTTTTTTTTTTTTTTTTTTTCTTTTTTTTTTTTCATTCTTTTCTTCAATTTTCAAATTTTTAGACAAAGCTACAGGTTTCCCTGCTGGACCGATTTGGATGAAATTTAAAATACATATAGATACTATCAAAAACCCGATACCTTTGATATAAAATTTCATTTTGGATCAAAAGTGACTTTTTGAGGGGTATTCAAAATTTCAAATTTGTCCTATCTTTAACGTGGCGAAAAGTCAATTCTAACTATTTTGCTCCCTGATGACGTCATTTAGAAACATCTATTGATATTAGTAATTTTCATCCCTAATGGAATAAAAAATTTTAGGATGGATCCCTTGAGATAGAAATACAATAAATAGATTAACGTGATAAGAAGAAGTGCTACCAACATAACAAAAATAAAAAACCTAAAATTTTATAAAATTTAGAGAAATCCTATGTTTATCGTTTCGAATGGATACCAAATGATGTATTTACATTCTACCAACATAAGAAAAATAAAAATCCTAAAATTTTATAAAATTTGGTGAAATCCTATGTTTATCGTTTTGAATGGATACCAAATGATGTATTTACATTCTACCAACATAACAAAAATAAAAAACCTAAAATTTTATAAAATTTGGTGAAATCCTATGTTTATCGTTTTGAATGAATACCAAACGATGTGTTTACATTCTACCAACATAATAAAAATAAAAAACCTAAAATTTTATAAAATTTAGGGAAATCCTATGTTTATCGTTTCGAATGGATACCAAACGATGTATTTACATTCTACCAACATAACAAAAATAAAAAACCTAAAATTTTATAAAATTTGGTGAAATCCTATGTTTTTCGTTTTGAATGGATACCAAACGTTGTATTTACATTCTACCAACATAACAAAAATAAAAAACCTAAAATTTTATAAAATTTGGTGAAATCCTATGTTTATCGTTTTGAATGGATACCAAACGATGTATTTACATTCTACCAACATAACAAAAATAAAAAACCTAAAATTTTATAATATTTGGTGAAATCCTATGTTTATCGTTTTGAATGGATACCAAACGATGTATTTACATTCTACCAACATAACAAAAATAAAAAAACCGAAAATTTTATAAAATTTAGGGAAATCCTATTTTTATCGTTTTGATTGGATACCAAACGATGTATTTACATTCTACCAACATAACAAAAATAAAAAAAACTAAAATTTTATAAAATTTGGTGAAATCCTATGTTTTTCGTTTTGAATTAATACCAAACGATGTATTTATTTTTTACTGTTTGGAATGCATATTAAAATATCTATTCATGGGATAACTTAATATTTAATAATTATTAAATAATATTTAAATGCAATATTTCACAAAAAGAAGTGAAATCTCAGCCAAAAACATCGGAGATGCAAAAAGGGGCGCCTCGCATTATTTTTGCCCAGCGTCGAGGTGAAATCAAAAAAATGCGCCTCGCTTTTCTGATTTATATAAAAGCGAGGATATATGAAACAAATAAAATTCTGTAGGGGTTTTATTTAAGTGAAAATATTTCCTCGCTTTTATATAAATCAGAAAAGCGAGGCGCATTTTTTTGATTTCACCTCGACGCTGGGCAAAAATAATGCGAGGCGCCCCTTGCATCTCCGATGTTTTTGGCTGAGATTTAGTTTCCGCAGATATATTAGAATTCAAGATGTAAAATTAAGTATGGAAAAATATTTATATTGTTACCATGGCAACCATTTCTCCTATCTTCTCTATGAATTACAAGAGTAAAATGGTCTTCAGAATATTTCAATGGCAAAATGAGAATATACATTTTAAAGAGCATCTAAAAAATAATTGATTTTTGAATTAAAAAAAAAAAATCGTTGGGGCGAATTTTGAGAAAATAAAAAAAACTGAAAAAGGGCATCAGTGAAGTACTAGTACTTTTTGGCCGATTTTGATTAAAAGCTTATTTTCAAAGTGGTTTTCGCAACATGGTCTGTCTTTGTGTCTGTGAACGAAATATCTCAAGAACGAAAAGAGCTAGGAGGTTGAAATTTTATATTTGAGTTAGCCTCCTGAGGTGTGAAAATAAGCTTTTGTACAAAATCGCCCAAAGAGTATTAGTACTTTACTGAAGTACTTTTTCAGTTTTTTTCCGATTTCTCAAAATTCGGTCTAACGATTTTGATTAAAATTCATAATTCAATTATTTTTTTAGATGCTCTCTAAAATGTATATTCTCATTTTGCCCTCAAAATTGTTTAAAACACACTTACTGATGTAGAAGACTTCATAGGAAAGATAGGAGAAATGGTAACAAAATATAAATAAATATTTTCCCATGTTTATAATTTAGGGCTTTCGGTGGGAAACTAAATATATGTCGACACGAAAAATCTGGTGTGAAAAGCACAGAACACGCCTACTGAAGTAAGAAGTATGAAGTTGTATGCTGTGCTACCAGCCACACCAGATTTTTTGTATAAGTAAAAAAATAAAACTGGGGCAAAAGTCAAGTCTTGGTTTATAGGGTTGCACATAAACGGAGGGGGGATCGAATCCCCAAAGTCGAGGATTTGCAAAACGACAAGTCTTTTTTTATAGTTGCTAAATATTTATTCAGAAAAAACACATAAAAAATTCTCTACAGAAAGATTTCCAACTGAATTCAAAATTGTAGAAAGTGGGGTGGAAAAAACATCTGCAGTAATTAATGAAACAAACACTCTCCCTTTACTTTGGACAAAATAATAAAAAATAAATATTTGTTTTAATACAAGACAAAATTCAATTACGGACAGAGGACAACATTTTATTTAACTTTTTAAAGTTTAATTTTCTTCTCGTGCCTAGAATGGGTTCACTTCCGGTCCTAAGTGAGAAAAAAGTATTTCAATTGAATTGACTGCTAAAGACCTTAAACAAAAAAAAAAAGTTTAATTTTTTCCAAAATTAATAAATAAAATGTCTAAATTTTCCGATGCGTTTCATTATAGACTCGGTCCATTCAATTATTACGTAAACAGCTGGGGGATATTATATTTGATTATTTTTGAAAAAGTCAAACAAAAAAACAATAATTATTTAACATAATTGAAAAAAAGTTTTTTTTTAAACCATTTTCGGCTACGGAGGCCATTTAGGAGGTATTTATTTACTTAATTTATATACAATAAAACCGATGGTTACCAGGAGACGTTCCACACGCTGATTGCTCGGGGTCACCAATCCCACGCTTGGCATCGCTTAACCGGAACGATTGTGGTGACTGTTGCTCTTCTACGTGACCAGGCCCCCGTCCGAAAAAGTAGTTACATATAAAATTTGCGGGACATCGAATCGAAATGCATGATTTCATCTCACTAAATTTTTAAATTATTTTTATATCTAAAACTGAAGATCTTTCTTAAAGTTCTATACCTTTTAAGATTGAACAAAATTCCCATATAAAAGTTTTAAAATTGAAAACATTAAGTTTAAAAATAAACATTTCGTTACACAATCAATTGTGTAGTAGCGTTAATATTATTCCCCTCCCAGCAATCCCCTGGGAATGAACGATTCCTGCATTTTTATGACATCATCGAAGCGAAACTTAATCGTTTTTTTTTTTATTCAAGTGAAGCCTTTTGCGTTATGTAACCTAAGTTGATTACGCTAATTAACGCAAATGAAAATGAATTGTTCTGGAGGATAGAGTGTCAAAAAAACAAGAGCGCGCGCGAGTCCGGCTGTTGATGATGATGATGATGATGACGACGATGTGCCAATATTTTAGATAAATAGCATTTGGAGGAGAAATAGGAGGAATAGATTGGCCCCAGAGGAGAGTTCAACTGATTAGCATCCTTCACAACTATTTGAAATATCAAAACATCGGAGTTCCAGTCCATCATCGTTAAACATTACTTGAATTGCTAATCAATTCGGCCAATAGAAAATAATTTATGCCAGTTGGCAATCGCCACTAGGTAGATAAATGGACTCCAGAGAGAAGATTAACTAAAAAAAATAATAGAAATTAACATATTTCGAAATTAATTTTGTTTATTTTGAAATTACAAATATAGTTAGTGACTGATGAATTCCTAACCTGGCAGGTTGATGATAAGTCAAAGCAAAGTTTGTCAGAATAACGTATATTTAATTCAAGTAGTCTATTAAATATTAAATCCTATGTTAGTTGGCACATACAATTTAAATATTTTCTATTATGATAGGAGAAAAAAATACATATTGAATTTAAACATCTGCTCTTTTGGGAACACCTATAAGACTTTTTATTGAATTGAGAAGTAAAATAATAACCTTTGATTACGTCATCATCCCCACCTATAGACTAATATATATAGATATACTTTTCTATGTGTTCTAATTCTTGTTGTAACTTGTCCACAGGCCTGGGTACCTCGAGTTTAATTCCTGCTTCTGCCAGTAAGGGTTGAGATGCCGACCCGTAACCACCTCGTCTCCGCGTTTGTTGGCTTCAAATCCAGATTCTCTCATTTGGTGAGTAATTCTTAAAATGTTTATAATTCTTATTCATTATTTAAATTGTATCGCGAGAGAGAGAGAGAAAGAAACGTTTTTAAGTGAAATGAAATCGTTAATTCTTTCGCATTTGTTTTTAACGAGAAATATTATAGGCTTGAGACATAAAAAAAAGGGTTAAATGTTGTTGTTTTTATGATAAACAAAAAGTCCCTGGGTTGGCCGATTCGATTTCGATTTTAATTGGAAATCGATTTTCGATTCAAACTCGAATCGATTCAGTGTTTTGATAAAATCGATTTTTGACGGTCGATTTTCGATTTTACTTTTTTTTCATCCACTCACACTCACACACACATCCACAGTCTTCTCGGCAACTCTGGCCATATAAGACTTTTAACGATACATTAATAGTATTTTTATAATATACTGTATATATTTGGGGTCCAGGCTTTCTCATTTAAGCTATTTGGTATCCAATGACTTGCTTAATCGATTTTACTCAGTTGCGGAACCGCATATCAGGTCCACATTTAGACATGTAAGTTAGTCTTTGTAAGAAATATAGAAGCTGATGTTTGGTTCTCTGGGTTTGTTAAAACTTACAAGTTATAAAGACTAAATAAATTATTTTGTATATGTGGTATTTGTCTAACTTATACAAAGACTGTATATTTAGGCTTTATACAATTTATAAAGACTGAATAAATTGATTTGGGCTTCAGTAATGAAACGTTCTATTTTTTCTTTTTCCATAAACCGCTTGAAAATCATAAGCAGGCAACTTTACTCTTATACTTTATAGGAAAAATAGAAATGGTTGTCATGGTAACAAAATATATATTTTCTCATACTTATAAATTTTACAACTTGAACTTGACCACAGGCGAGTTTAATTCCTGCTTCTGCCAGTAAGGGCTGAGTCGCCGACCCATTACCACCTCGTCTCCGCGTTTGTTGGCTTCAAATCCAGATTCCCTCATTTGGTGAGTAACTCTTAAAATGTTTATAATTATTATTCATTATTTAAATTGTATCGCGAGAGAGAGAGAGAAAGAAACGTTTTTAAGTGAAATGAAATCGTTAATTCTTTCCCATTTGTTTTTAACGAGAAATCCTATAGGCTTGAGTCATAAAAAGGGTTAAATGTTGTTGTTTTTATGATAAACAAAAAAATCGAGCTCCCTGGGTTGGCCGATTCGATTTCGATTTTCTCGAATCGATTCAGTGTTTTAAAATCGATTTTTGACGGTCGATTTTCGACTTTACTCTTTTTTTCATTCACTCACACTCACACACACATCCACAGTCTTCTCGGCAACTCTGGCCATATAAGACATTTAACGATACTAGTATTTTTATAATATATATATTTGGGGTCCAGGCTTTCTTATTTAAGCTATTTGGTATTCAATGGCTTGCTTAATCGGTTGCTTTACTCAGTTGGGGAACCGTATATCAGGTCCACATTTAGACATGTTAGTTAGTCTTTTTAAGAAATATAGAAGCTGATGTTTGGTTCTCTGGGTTTGTTAAAACTTACAAGTTATAAAGACTAAATAAATTATTTTGTATATGTTATATTTGTCTAACATATACAAAGACTGTATTTTTTAGCCTTTATACAATTTATAAAGACTGAATAAATTGATTTGGGCTTCAGTAATGAAACGTTCTATTTTTCTTGTTCCATAAACCGCTTGAAAATCATAAGCAAAATCTTAAAATCAACTTATGGACACAACGCAAAAAAAAAATCGATTTTTTTCAAAATCGATTATTTGATTTCGATTTTAAATTCGACGAATCGAAAATCGATTCAGCCTCAGAAACCACAAACCTAGGCTATAACACAGTGGCAAAATTCTTGCCCCTTGTGCTAAGGGTCAAGAGTCGCATCCCGTCTCATGCGACAATCAATTGAATTGGCTATCAATCAATTGAATAAATAGAGACAGAGTTTAAATGGCCTAAATTAATAAAAAAACAAATGAATGAGCAACTAAGTTATGAAACTTTACCTATGATGAAAGGTGTTTTAAGGTCCTCTGAGATGAAGGAATAAATTCGGTTCAATGATTTTGATTAAAATTCAAAAATCATTTATTTTCTATATGCTCTTTAAAATGTATATTCTCATTTTGCCATTGAAATCTTCTGAAGACCACTTTACTCCTACAGTTAGACTTCATTGGAAAGATAGGAGAAATGGTTGCCATGGTAACAAAATATAAATATTTTCCCATACTTATAGATTTTACATCTTGAACTAAATATAAGCCGACACAAAAAATCTGGTGTGACAAGCACAGAACACAACTTTCGATTACCGAAGGTTATGTAATGTATTTTTGTATTTTTGAGTGAAATATTTTCTCTTCCATATGATTTGACAAAAAATAACTTGAAATTTATTTACTTGATTTTATAGTAAAATTAAGTTTCAAATTTTTATTTTAACCAAATCATCGTTTTTAATAGTAATCAAAAATTTTAATAAAACTCACGAATCTGATAATTTAATCGCGGGCCCCTAGACCGCCATGTTATGTATATAAAACTTAATAGATAACTTGCTTTTCTTCTAAAATGATTCACTTATTTATTTATTTTTTCCAAAGTCACGTTATTAGTGAGGTTTTTGTTTACAAGAAAAATAAGATGCAATGTAACATTATTCTTATATCAATCAAACAAAAAAATATATTTTTTATAGTCAAGTGAAGATTACTTGTGGAACTCAATAGGTATTATGAAATATTACAAAACACAACGTTTGATTTTTTATTGCAAAAGTCAAATATAAATATTAAGACTCGTATTAATCCCATCAAAATTTTTTCTAGCCAGAGTTGATAGATCCTCCTATTAATTTTTACTTTTCTTACCTATGTATATATGTAATATATATATATAGTGAGAAAGTATTGGATTCATGTCAAAAATTCGATGTCGAGATTTTGATGGATCTTCACGTTTTGAAGGTCCCCTGAATCCAAAAAAGTGGTTTTCGCGACATGGTCTGTCTGTGTGTGTGTGTGTGTGTGTGTGTGGGGTGGTGGTGGGGTGTGTGTGTGTGTGTTCAATTTTAAGCATGAAGGAATTGAGCTACGAGGTTGAAATTTTATATTTAACTTTAAACACCCCCGGGACCGGAAAAATATGCTTTTAATCAAAATCGGCCAAAGATTACTAGTACTGTTACTGATGTACTTTTTTACCAGTTTTTTTGGATTTTATTAAAGATTTAGCTCCAACGATGTTTTCCTTTAAAACTTAATAGATAACTAGCTTTTCTTCTAAAATGATTCACTTATTTTTTTCCCCCAAAGTCACGTTATTAACAAGTGAGGTTTTTGTTTACAAGAAAAATAAGATGCAATGTAACATTATTCTTATATCAATCAAACAAAAAATATATTTTTATAGTCAAGTGAAGATTACTTGTGGAACTCAATAGGTATTATGAAATATTACAAAACACAACGTTTGATTTTTTTTGCAAAAGTCAAATATAAATATTAAGGCTCGTATTAATCCCAATCAAATTTTTTTCTAGCCAGAGTTGATAGATCCTCCTATTGATTTTTTTTTTTTTTAACTTACCATCTATGCATAATAAAATGTGAACGATTTTCTTTTAATTAATTTTTTTTTTTATTCGGGGGACCTCAAAACGTGTAAAATCTCGACTTAGAATTTTTGACATGAATCCAATACTTTCTCTCTATATAAATATATATTACAAATATAGGTAAGAGAAAGTAAAAATGAAATATGAAGGCTCAGAAATAGAATAAATTGATATAAGAATTTTAATAAGCCTATAAAAAGAAGAGATACAATTTTAAGTGTGGATATTCGAGAGAGAAAAAGAAATACGCCTATAGATAGGCAACTTGTACTCAAAGGATATTTCTTCTTATTTGAATAAAATTGCTTAAAAACAAGTCTTTCACACTCCAAGCGTGGATTGTTTCCAGTTAAAAAATTACGGATAAAGGTTATTATATCATAATTAAATTATGTAAATTTAAATTACTATATTTTGGAATTTAGGCTTTAATAGTTACAATCATTAGTAAAAGAATTTGATTTTAGGTTTAACTGTGGTTTATTTGTAAAAGTTACAACGTTTCCGACACTCATTCTGTGGCCTTCTTCAGATACAATTCAGCATAGATTATAAAGGTTGTTACATCTGTGACAATCTCAATTGAATTAGTTGAGAAAAAACAAGATGGCTGCCGCTTCTCGACATGCACGCCATCTATATATGAGCGATCGCAGCGGCCTACATACAATAAAATTCAACTATTGTATTTTTAAAGAATACTAGTAAAAATCCGTAAAAAAAACAAACATATTTGAATTTCGTATCAGATTGTATGTAGGGGCGCTGCGATCGCTCATAGAGATGGCGTGCATGTCGAGAAGCGGCAGACATCTTGTTTTTTCTCAACTAATTGAATTGAGATTGTCACAGATCGTAACAACCTTTATAATCTTAGCTGAATTGTACCTGAAGAAGGTCACAGAATGAGTGGCCAAAACGTTGCAATTTTTACAAATAAACCAAAGTTAAACCTAAAATCAAATTAATTAAATTACTATAATTTGAAAAATTGTTATTTAAAAACTATTTTTCAATATACATATTTTGTTTTTACATATCCATAACGCAAACGGAATTGTTTTAGGACTAAAGAATCAAAAACTCTCGGGTTTTATAAATCAAGTATAAAAAAAAAAAATTTATTAAATCACTTTCATTGTATGTGTTGTTCATATTTTTATAGGTCAAATAGATTATGAGTTATAAAAGCAATTGAATTTGACATTTGCCTCGTGGAACAATTTCAATTTTTATTATTGAATATTGACAAGACAAGAGGTCAGAGGTTCCTTTTCGAAATTGAATACTATTTAAATATGAATAAAAAAGGGTTAATAGAGATCGAAAGAATACTAAAATTTTATTGGGGGGAATGAAACCATCTTTTAATTAAATCGATCATGATAACGGGCGCCATTGTGTTTTGACTGCTGATAGAATCCCTTATGGTGACCGAAACGTTTGCGCTGAATAAAATATAGATAAAGCCTCTGTCAAATGAAAATCTCAAGCTAAGAAAACGTTTCGGCTGGGTTAATTAGATATCTTCAGTTCTTATGAGAATAATGGCTATCTCTATACACCATTGAAACAATTAGTACTTTTTTTTTGTTTTTGAGGAAAAATTAAATGGATTAAATAAATTATTAGCCCTCGGAACTTGGTGTAGATGGTAGCATGCTGGCCATTTGTACCAAGGGTCGCTGGTTCCAGTCTTAAGGATTGATTGTTAATCCAATTGAAATAAATAGAGATGGAATCTAAATGGCCTTCGATGCCGAAACAGAACTTAATTTAAAAAAAAATAAATAAATTATACTAGCTGGCTCATAATTAGCTTTCTTTTTAAAAAATGTAATAATTTTTTTTTTTAATGTGAAAATGGAGGTCAATTATGGTTCAGAAAATCTCACCAGTTTTTTTATATTAAAAAAAAAAAAAAAAAAAAAAAAAACAGTAGGCCTACTGTATGTATTAATATATCGTAAATATTTTCAATTTTTACTTTCTCTTATCTATAGGCCTAGATGTAATATTTAGAAAGAGGAAGTAATGCGATCATGTCAAAAATTTGATGTCGAAATTTTATTGGAATTACGTGTTTTTTCTATACTTATAAAAAAATACAAAATTTAAAAGGTTTGTTTTTCTGTATACACAGAGAGAATAAAATCTGCTTACTCAATTTAATATAACTTCATTAGCGTCTTAATGTAGCCTTAGTTTCACTAAGGGGTAGTAGATGATGTGAAAACAAAATTCGCACTCTGAGGATGGAATGTCTCCTCTCACTCTGAAGTTATATTAAATTGAGTAGGCTATAATCGTGTTATTTTATAAAGTTCAAAATTTGCACATTTTCATTACTTTACCTGAGGTAGAAATTGTCCAAATTTGCATAAAAGAATTTGAATATTAATTAGTATAAAAATAACCCACCCAGCTCTGGAATTATTAAAAATATACTTAAAAAAAAAAGAACTAGTTTTTTATACCGTACTTGACGGGTTATTGACTCATTAATTTTTTTAAATTCAGTTCATATAAAATTCGATTCAATTTCGCTTTTAATTATCAGATCTTTATCATTGAAAAATAAATAAATTCATAAAACATGAATATTTGTCTCTACGACTATATAAATGAGACATTTAAAAGAACGAATGATTTCAATTAATTAATAGTTTGTTGACCTAGTTTGGGTTATTAAATGACTCGTTTTCTATATTTTTTAAAAGAACCAATAAAGATAAGAATATTTTTATTATTATAATGAAATTTTAATTAACCAGGTTTTTTTCGGGGATTTCTTCATTAATCCCCAACATACATTCATCATATGGCGTAAGAGATAGAAATACTTGTATTTTTTTTTTTTTTTATTTAAATTAAGTCTATTTAAAGATGTGTTGTTTAGCTAATAAGTTCGACAAGTTAGATAGAGAGCCGGTTTTGGTATTTTAATAAACAGGAATTTTTTTTTTCTTATTTCTCATTTGAAAAACATCGAAGCGGCGTTGTATAATTAATGAGCAGCTAATGAATAACAATGCAATCTCGTATTATAGCTGAATTAGGAAATTTTTTTAAACTTTAGTTTGTTTTTTAAAGGAGATATTTTTGTCTATATTTAGCTTCACCGACAGCTGAAGGTTAGATGGGTAGAGTTAATTTATTCACAAAAAAAAAATCAGAATTTGGAATGTCTGTGATAATAGGGTGGTGCAGATAAAAATATAGGAAACTTAGAAAACTTTATTTGATGTTGAAAATGTGTTCTATAAGAATGGAAATTATATTAGACAATCACTTTTTTACTTTCTCTCGCCTATGTATATATGGACGGTGTTATGCATAAAACAACCAAACGCCATTATGATCGAAATTGATTTAAAACCGCCATTATGTAGGGAAAAGAAGATCTGCCTTTTTATTTAAATCACAACATTATTATTCTGTGCACTTTTTACTTTCTCTTACCTCTATATATGTTAATATATAGAGAAAGTATTGAATTCATATCAAAAATTCGATGTCGAGATTTTGACGGATATACACGTTTTGAGGTCCCCTGAATCCAAAAAAGTGGTTTTCGCGACATGGTCTGTCTGTCTGTAAACAAAATATCTCAAGAACGAAAAGAGCTAGGAGGTTGAAATTTTATATTTAAGTTAGGCACCCCCAAGGGACGTGACACGAAGCTTTTCAACAAAATCGACCAAAGAGTACTAGTAGTTTACTGATGCATTTTTCAGTTTTTTTTTTTTTTTTTTTTGATTTTCTCAAAATTCGTTCCAACGATTTTTTTTGAATTCAAAAATCAATTATTTTTTTACAAAATATAAATATTTTCCCATACTTATAAATTGTACATTCTTCTTTCTAGGATGTACAATTTATAAGTATGGGAAAATATTTATATTTTGTAAAAAAAAATAATTGATTTTTGAATTTAAAAAAATCGTTGGAACGAATTTTGAGAAAAAAAAAAAAAAAAAAACTGAAAAATGCATCAGTAAACTACTAGTACTCTTGGTCCGATTTTGTTGAAAAGCTTGGTGTCAGTCCCTTGGGGGTGCCTAACTTAAATATAAAATTTCAACCTCCTAGCTCTTTTCATTCTT
This sequence comes from Euborellia annulipes, assembly GCA_023213315.1. Lineage (NCBI taxonomy): Eukaryota > Metazoa > Arthropoda > Insecta > Dermaptera > Anisolabididae > Euborellia > Euborellia annulipes. The sequence goes on from JAKCPI010006285.1 coordinate 19,094, forward strand.
GAGATATTTTGTTTAGAAAGAAGATAGAAAAAAGAATTGTACATCTTGAAATGTACCGTGCTGTCGGAAACTAAATACATGTCGACACAAAAAGGAGCACAGAACACAACTTTCGATTACCGAAGGTAAGAAAGTTGTGTGCTCTGCGCCAGTCACACCAGATTTTTCTAATTATTTCAAATTTTTCCATATCTCTTCACTGCATCCTTTGTCCACAAAATATAATAATTGGACGATGTTATGCATAAAGGAACCAAGCGCCATTATGATCGAAATTGATTTAATTTTTATTGATATTTCAATTTAGTAGAACTTCGAAATTCCAAAAGAAACTGTTCTGAGGCGGTGATCGCAACCAAAATCGTTCCATTTCCTGACCAATTTTGAATTTTAGGGTTTAACAAAGTTTAAAATTTATTCAATAGGCCTAATGTTATTATTATTTATTGATACAGATGATATATATTGTACAAATGTGATGCGAGGAGAGAAGAAAAGAAAAATTTCAAAGGTTTAATATAATAAACACATTGTTAGAAAATAGCGCACTTAATTAGTATAACACGAAATCTGGTCCCTCTTTTAGCACGAAGGCTATGTCCTCATAGCACCATCCTTGAAGAAAAAGAGGCAGCTCACTAGGCTTACTCTGTCCATAAATTCGTCCTCAAAGACCCGCAGAAAATGCTTTGGAATTTATTTAATAAATAAATATAAAAACTGCTAGTGTGCTAGGGCGTGACTTTGGTTTACGTTACGGCCTTCAAGGCAAGAAAATTTCTGAGACATGCGAATTCCGAACTACTACTGTACTTAAAATATGCCAAATTTTCATTTGAATTTTGACCCCTATTTTTTTAAGTGTTGAATCACTTCTTTAATTAAACTTGTTTGCTTTTTTTTTATTTTGTTTTGAATGTACTGAACTATTTCACGAAAATTATATAACGGACCCGATCACAACAACTTAAAATTCCATTATAGTCCTCATAAACGTTCATGACATCATTGTAATATATATCTCTCTCTCTGTCTATCGAGTCAATAGAACCAAATAAGTTCTCTCTAGTCAACAATTTAGGATGACCTCTGTTTAAATGAGATCTGCCAAACAAATATTCCCAGAAGAAGAAGACGATGATGATGGTGATGGTGAGAAGTGGGAGGGGAAGACCAGAAGTGGAAAAGAGCTCTGAGGCCAAGCAGTCTCGGTCAGGTTGTCCTGTCCCCCCTGGGAAAACATCTTGCACAAATCAATCAACCTGCCAAGAAAAGAGAGAGAAAGAGAATTCGCAATTGGCAACACACACAAAATTATTTGGATGACGTCAATGAAACCGACTTGTGTGTGTTAAAACAACAAAAAAATTCCGGGCCGGAAAGGAGGGTATAATTAAAAATTCCTGGATAATATTTTTTTTCTTCAAATTCCAAGTTATGAATGAATGAACAGGAATGAATGGATTCTAATCAACAGGTGGGTTTAAGTAACAAACACGCCAGAGGGGCAGGCTGAGCTTTTCGTTAGGGGAGGACTAAACGACCTCTCTGGCCCAGTCATTAAAGTTTTTTCTCGCATTTGGTTACCAATTAAATTTAACAAATTCTTGGAATCATCTAAATGAAATGACTCAACTGAAAGCAAACCATCCGTGTAATATTCGCAAACAATATTAGTTAAATTCAATTTGCTCGAAATAAGAGAGAGAAATTTTACTACTGTCTTGTACAAGTATAAAGAGAAAATTTTCGCCGTTTTAATTAACTTCTGTTAGTTTAGCAGAACATTTATTCCAATAGTAATCGCTTTGTGTTTGGGCTGGACACGAGAGAAGACCAGCTCCGGTTTATCCACCAAAGACACTATTATTTTGGGCTGCATAACCCCATCATCAGTGCAAATAATACTAACAGGAAGTGGCAAAATAAAAAAAAAATCTGGTTGACTGGTCGCACAGCACACAACTTTCTCTTACCTTCGGTAAATGAAAGTTGTGTTCTGTGCTTGTCACATCAGATTTTTTTGTGTCGGCATATATTTAGTTTCGGCCGATATATTAGAATTAAAGTTATACAATTTATAATCATGGGAAAATATTTATATTTTGTTACCATGGCAACCATTTCTCCTATCTTTTCTAGTAAGAAGTACAAAAATGACCAAACGTCGCGGGTTCGGACCCAGGCAGTCCGATGATTTTATTTAAGCCATTTGGATACCAGATGGCTTAAATAGAAATGCCTGAACCCCCAATATATATATTACTTCAACGGTTATCGTCTAAAAGTCTTAAATGGCCTCAGTTGCCGAAAAGACTGTGTGAATGTGTGTGTGAGTGTGAGTGTGAATGAGAAAAAAGTGTGAATGTTTTAAAAAAAAAAAAAAAAAAAAAAAAAAAAGTACAAAAATGCCCTCGGGGCTTGGTGTAGAGGTTAGCGTGCTAACTATGTATACCAAAAGTCGCGGGTTCGGACCCCAGGCAGTCCGATGATTTTATTTAAGCCATTTAGATACCAATTTAAGACTTTTACGATAACCGTTGTAATGAATATATCTATTGGGAATTCAGGCATTTCTATTTAAGCCATTTAATACATAGAAAGAAAGTAACGAAATTTTTTCCAAAGAATCGAATAAGGGTTACAAATGCCTTTAAGTGTTTTGTATGTCTGTTTAACTACCACTCACTTTGGAAACAATTTTAATTATAGGCCTACGTTCAGAGTAAAAAAAAAGCAAAAGAATTTTTGAATATGAATTATTTCCTACAAGGAAAAATATTTAATATATATTCTAATAACTTTTTTTTTTTAATATTGGCATTAAACAAATAAAAACAAAAATAATTAGCAGCATGATGATAATGTTAAGTATAGGGAATCAGAAAAAAATTAATTTGTAGGCTAGTCCATTGACGAATTTAGATTTAAAATATGTTTGGTGGTCATTTTGAATGAGATACTGTAGGTATACAATTGTGGTGAGATATTAATATAAAGATCAAAAATTCATTCAATAACATCCCGTGATGCCGACCGCCGAAAGCGGGTGGCGCGGCTAGTACATGTATATAAGGGGAAAAAAATGATCCATTGAATAGAATCTTCTCTAGTTTTTAACAAACATTTATGAAAGTTTACTTATAAATCAAGAATGGATTGTGAACGCGAAAAATTACTATGTCGGAAATTCAAAGGAAATTTGCAAGTTTTGCAACGTCGTTCCCTATTGAAGTTAGAAATCGTCTGGGCTTCCACTAGGGATGGAAAAGGCGCTCGAAAAGTCTATTTTCGATTTTGGAATCGACTTGATATTTTTCGATTCTCGGAATCGATTAATCATTTCGGAAAGTCGATTTTTCGACTTTCAAGTCGACTTTTTAAAAACTCTATAAATCGTGCATAGGAAATAACTAACCGATCTTAGAAAGCGTGTTGATTGGTGTGTTATGTGTAGGTTTTAAAAGAAAGATGAAAGTCAATCAATGAAATCGTTACAAACGATATTACCATCGGATACTAAGTACGATAAGTATTGTAAAAAAAAAGTCGAAGTCGCCCAGTGAGAATCGATTCTAATCGACTCGATTCTAAAAAGTCGATTATTTTCAGTAAAACATCGATTCTGTCAGAGCTGACTTTCCATCCCTAGCTTCCACTTATTAATTAGGCTCCTCTTGTTGAAATAATTAAATCAAACTCAAAGAGGATCTTCTAAAATCGGATCTGAGTCAAATAGGAAAACAAATAACAGGGATTTTAAGCCCCCATGGCTAGTATCTACCTATATAATCTCGGATGCATGTCACGTTTTTTTTTTTTTTTTTTTTTCATTTTTCTTGGGACTCACTCGCCTCTTTTTGCATACAGAGATTTAATCGTAAAACAACTACTCTAATTTTTTTTATTAACTATCCAAAAGATTAAAGAATAAAAGTTAGCATATAAATTATTAATTATAAAGCAAATGTCAAAAAAAAAAAAACATCAGAACTGGCTTTAATAAAAAATTTGTCATTTTAGTAAGAAAAAAATTACAGACTCCTTTTGGGAGTCACGTTTAGTTTTCTTATCACAAAAAATAAATAAGCAGGTTTTGATGAGTTTCGAAATTAAAAAAAAATCTGGCATGACTCTTTGCACAGCACACAAGTTCAGTAATCGAAAGTTGTGTGATATACTGTTACACCAAATTTTTTTGTGTCGTCATATATTTACATTCCATTTGAAAAAATTGAAATTACCGTTGATTCGGATCTGTACCAAAAATTGTTAAAGATATTATTTAAGTCAGTTTTTTAAAAAGTATTTTCGGTATTTTGGTCATGTAGACTTTAAACTTAAATTTTTGTTACGATATATATGTAAGGGGGAGGTCCAGTCATATTTATTTATAGACAAACTGGAGTTGTACTGGATATTATTTCTTATGGAATAACAAGTTCTTATGCAATTTTAATAAAAAAAAACTTTTATTTTAAGGATTTTATTCGTAAATTGATCCTGAAATTAAAATTTTTGTATTAAAATTGCATTAAGAACTGTTATTCTCAATAAGAATTATTTTTCCAAATTAGGCTATATTCAATATTTATTTATACCATTTGGTATCCAAATGATTTAAATAAATATTCTGGAAACCGAAACAGCACCGCTTGATTATCAATATTGTCATTTGTCAACATCTCTATCCTCTCAGTCAAGGGGGTGGAGGGATTCATGCCAGTTAAGGGTTGGTTAGCTTTTTAATAATTTATTTATTAAAGCAGCCAATTTATTATTTTATCTTTAAACATTTTCTCCTTGACCCTCATTTTGCAAAAATATTAAACTCAACGTGCGGAACCTTTCTATAATCTTAATAATTATATAAATAATAAAAGGGTGAAGAAATAAGGAAAATTATAGCAAAATAAAGAAAGAATAATGTTAATATATATGAGATCAGTGTTGCGTGACTGTTGAATGTATTGGTGAGGTTCCTGGTAGACTGACTGGCACCTGAGGAGAACTTACAAGGTTACAACGTCCCGGACCTCAGAAAGAAGAACTCAATCAAATCTCTCTTAAAACGTTAAACCTCATTGAATACGATGTAACAGGATATATCTTTCCATCAAACAAAACAATTAAGAGAGAGTTTTTGCTTACAAAACAAAAACAATACCCAAGAGAGGATAGAATTCCAAACAACTTTTGTTCTTTAAAGTGTTAAAGTTCATTAGGTCATAAATTTTGTAACCTTTACCGTTACAATAATTCCAATATTTTATCTAAATATCAAATATTGAAAAAATATATTTTTTTATATTAAAAAACATTTACTCTATGGTATTTATATATAAATATCCGTCTATCCGCGAGCGACCTTGTGCTAAAAATAAAATAGCGACAGTTGGATGCAGATAGGATTTTTTTAATTTTAAGGCCACATTAAATATAATGCAATATCATGGTGAGTATCTTAATTTGAAAATAAATTGAACAAATTTTCCTTGAATGGATAACTAAACTAAAAAGTGATAACAGAAATGGCAGAAATTCGGATGTGTTGACCGTGAGGATTTTTAAATATAGCGGGACCTCGATTTAAGAGGTCATAAAAATACGCTTTTTTTTTGCTGACAATTGATTTCCAGAAGATATACTGGTTGAATGAATTTTATGAGGAACTGTTCCTTCCCAGCCACCCGGCCCAAACCCGGGTTAACCATCCCCATTTAAAGCATTTAGGATCACCTCAAATTGGGCCCTTTGTGTCTGGGGTGTGAGATTTCCCCCGCCTTTCTACCCTTCGGCTTCGGTTGAATTTTTGCGGCAAGCCGGACTCGAACTTAAGTTGTGTTAAACCTTCAGATCCTTACTCTGCAGCTTAGCCACTTGCCCCCTGGCAAATATTTTTGTAGTCTTTGAAGACCACTATCTCGTAACATATGCACACGTCTCTATATTTTATTCATCATTAATTAGAAGACTGGTTCTTATGATTAGAAATAAAAAATCATCTTTGACAAACCCTGAAGCAATTTGATATGAGCACTTCCTAATATAATAAGCTTCTATTTGATGAAATTACATTTTGAGATTGAACCAAAAGTAAGCACATTTTTTCGTTTCTCTCTCTCGAGATCAAGTAAAAAAAAAAAATAAAAATTTTAATGAAACATAAAAAATAAAAACTGGTATATTATATCAGAGTCTAAATATAGCAAAGATATACTGATTGCCATTCATTTATTTTTTCTCTCCTCTGGTACTTGGAATATATAGATATATAATTACTATACAAATAATGTATGGGATTTTTTTTTGTTCATTATAATTTTGTGGTTTGTAAAAAGATGGAAACAAAAAATTGTTTAATTATTTTGGACATATAGAGAGTAGAAGAGTGCAGTATCCATAAGTTTAAATTATAAATATTATCATGCTAAGAATTAATTACAGTAGTAAGCATTAACAAAACGTAATGAACAAATAAAGGAATTAAAAAATAATAATATTTTGTAGAAAATTGACTATTAAAATATGTAAAAATAATTAAGTAATTGATGACCAATAGTAAGGATTTTTAGTCTTCGGCATCTTAGGCCATAAGGACTGTCAAACGGTACATATATAGGCCTACCGTTAAACGATTATTATGATACATTTATCCAGGCATCTTTATTTACGTTATTTGGTATCCAGCTGATTTAAATAAATATTCTTCGGACTGCCTGGGGTCTGAACCCACTTCCCTTTTAGGTTATCAATAGGCATTGATCAATATTTCCAATCTCTCGGCAACAGAGGAGGGGGCTTTTCTTAAGTAACACACTTAAATTTTGAGCTTCCAATGTCAAGCTTAGGATTTTTGTGTTACGAACACCTTCCGGATGGTTTGTCTTATCGAATGCCGGGCTTTTAACATTCTCGTTGGAATATTTGTCAATGAAGTTGGTTGGTATTAGAAACTTGTCTTTCACTGGCTTAACACTGAAATTCTAAGCTTGGCAACCTTTCATGATTTCAAAGGTATTCATTCGTAGCATAGTATGACTTAGCTTTAATCGAAACATACCTTAGTCAATCATATAAAAGAACATTTGCTTTAAATAATTGCCAAATTATTTGTTAAATCCCGGAAAGTGAAAAATGATCTGCACTTTTGACATAACTCTGCCTAAACTGTGCACACTGACTACTGTTCGCGCTTATTTTATTGTTATACTCTTGTGGTCATGCTATGAAAGTTTGATCCTGATTCCTCCATTTGTCTTCATTTTGTTGAAGATAGATCATGGCTGCTCCATTAGAAATTTACACCAAAGAGGAACAACAAGCAGTGATCTGATTCCTCTGTTCAGAAAGGTCAAAGAGTCAGACATTCAATATCGCAATATGGAGGAAGGGCACTATCACGAAAAACTGTATACTTGTGGCTCGAGAAGTTTATAAGTGGTCGAACAAGTTTAACGTATGCAGAGGGAGCAGGAAGCCAGTGCAAAATGCGGTGCAAAAGTGGCTCCCGACTAATCGAAAAACTTTTATTTGGAAGGAATATGCAAGCTCATTGACCGTTGGGCCAACGTAATTGAAAAGGAGGGAGATTACGTAGGAAATATGTGCATAGTATAACCCTAGCTTCATGTCAATAAACTGTAGAATGAAAAGTGTAGATAATTTTTGACTTACCCTTAAATTAAATAAATATCTATATATAATTTCGATTTTTTCTAATTTGTATTCTTCTTATTTTTCAGATCCTGGATCGTTTTGTGCCCTGGACTAAGCCTACAGAAGTTAAATATGCTGGGACAGATCGTGTATTTTTCTCCAAAAACCTTAAGCATACAGAAGTTACTTCACTGAGAGGCCGGCTCATTACCACCAACCCATATTGATGCTCTTCGCTCCAGGATCTTCTCAAATTGTGAGTACATTTATTTTTTTCAATTTATTTATTTATAGAATATAATATTACAATAAATGTCTCGGATATTAAAACCTAACAAAATCGTCATATTTTAGTAGAAACCATCGATCTTAAATTCAATATTTTTAACGATGTTTTTCAAGATTGTTCGCTCTTGAATTTAATAATCCACTCTGTTTTCTGACTATAGGCTAGTTCATTTTACAACTAGCTGTTTAAATCCGGCTTTTAGGCCAACATTGTAAGTTGGTTTTTATTCCAGTTTGAAATATCCCCACGATTCAAGCCTTCCCTTATGATGAAATATAAAACCATATATCAAATAAATATGATTATGCAACCAGCAATGCAATTATATTGTGACGTGAGGCATTTGATTCTTTTATTTTTTTAAATGCTTTTATTTAACTTACTCTTTCAAGGTCACCAACTTTATGGCTTTGTTAAGGACACTTCCCGATGAGCTAGAGGTGTGAAATTTGATATTTAAGAGTCATTTTTGATGACGCAAATTGTGAGTTTGGTTTTACCAAAATGGACCAAACTAATGTGGTACTTTATTTGAAACCCTTCGTGAATTAATGTAATTTCAAAAGACTTCCCGATGGGCTAGAGGTGTGAAATGTAATACTTAAGAGTCATTTTTGATGACGCCACTATATGGTGGTTTTGATCAAAATAGACCAAACTAATGTGGTACTTTATTTGAAACCCTTCGCGAATTAATGTAATTTCAAAAGACTTCCCGATGGGCTAGAGGTGTGAAATGTAATACTTAAGAGTCATTTTTGATGACGCCACTATATGGTGGTTTTGATCAAAATAGACCAAACTAATGTGGTACTTTATTTGAAACCCTTCGCGAATTAATGTAATTTCAAAAGACTTCCCGATGGGCTAGAGGTGTGAAATGTAATACTTAAGAGTCATTTTTGATGACGCCACTATATGGTGGTTTTGATCAAAATAGACCAAACTAATGTGGTACTTTATTTGAAACCCTTCGCGGATTAATGTAATTTCAAAAGACTTCCCGATGGGCTAAAGGTGTGAAATGTAATACTTAAGAGTCATTTTTGATGACGCCACTATATGGTGGTTTTGATCAAAATAGACCAAACTAATGTGGTACTTTATTTGAAACCCTTCGCGAATTAATGTAATTTCAAAAGACTTCCCGATGGGCTAAAGGTGTGAAATGTAATACTTAAGAGTCATTTTTGATGACGCCACTATATGGTGGTTTTGATCAAAATAGACCAAACTAATGTGGTACTTTATTTGAAGCCTCACGCAAATAAGGCCCTATTAACTATAGTTTTGAATTTTGATATTTACGAATCATTTTTTTATGATAATGAATAATTTTTCAATTGAACCAAATCAATGCAGGCCAAACTAATGTGGCACTTTATCATATTGATGATTTTTGATAAGACTAAAAGACTAAAAAGCTTAAAATAAAAATAAAATAAAAAAAAAGATTTTTAAAAAAATGCTTTTATTTAAATTGAACTAAAAAGAGAGAAATAAGAAAGAAATAATTTAATTGTTCTTGTTAAAATTTTTTAATATTTATGACTTAAAATAAAAGCGTGGGGCGCGAGCCTCGGAATCACTTCGAAGCGCCCCACGCTTTTATTTTAAGTCAAATATTAAAAAATTTTTAACAAGAACAATTAAATTATTTCTTTCTTATTTCTCTCTTTTTAGTTCAATTTAAATAAAAGCATTTTTTTTAAAATCTTTTTTTTATTTTATTTTTAACCTTTAATAGAGTTTAATGAAATATTTTTTTTTTTAAGAAAATATAAATAAAGATTCATTTCCCGTGTAATTACATTTCATTAAATATTTAAGATTTTCTCTTTTTTTTTTTTTTAAATCTGTCAATTCAATTACTGATTTCTTTTAGATACAGATGCGTTCATTAATTATTTTCGCTGGAAAATTATTCTTTTTGATTTATTATTAATACAATCTTTTGATACAATTTTATATAGGCATAGACCTAATACTTGAATATATTCTTGAGCATATCATGGGGAGGCAGGCAACAAAGCTGCTCCTCTAGAGCCTATTCTCTATTTTTCCCATTCATCTCAAATGATATGCAATCCCTTATCTCCGGGAATAGAAAATTGTGTACTGTGCTGTCACTCCAGATTTTTTTATTTGTCGGGTTTCCCATAGTACCTTAGTTCCAATCTTGACCACTAGTGTTTTAAATGTTGACTGCCTGAAATAAACTATAGTTATTTTTCAAAATTTTAACCTCATATTTGGTTGGATATGTTATACTCATGAGACATGAGATATATAAAATTTATAATAATAAAATAAAAATAAAAAATGTTTAAAGATAAAATAATAAATTGGCTGCTTTAATAAATAAATTATTAAAAAGCTAACCAACCCTTAACTGGCATGAATCCCTCCACCCCCTTGGCTGAGAGGATAGAGATGTTGACAAATGACAATATTGATAATCAAGCGGTGCTGTTTCGGTTTCCAGAATATTTATTTAAATCATTTGGATACCAAATGGTATAAATAAATATTGAATATAGCCTAATTTGGAAAAATACAATTTTCACGAAAAATTTTACTGATATACTTTTTAAAGATCATCTAAAAAATAGTTGATATATGAATCGTTAGAGCCAATATTGTGAAAAAAAAAAAAAAAAAAAAAAAAAAAAAAAAAAAAAAAAAAAAAAAAAAAACTGAAAAAGTACTTCGGTAAAGTACTAGTACTTTTTAGCCGATTTTGTTCAAAAGCTAAAAAAAAGCTTAACTGTCCCGGAGGGTATCTAACTTAAATATAAAATTTCAACCTCGTAGCTCACTTCCTTCATGTTAAAACCGTCACACAGACTGGACCCACTTTTTTGGACTCACGGAACCTTAAATCGTGTATTTCCATCAAAATCTCGACATGATCGCAATACTTTCTCACTATATATTAAATATATAGGTAAGAGAAAGTAATAAGCTTTCGAACAGACATACAATCTGAGTTATAGACACACTGTTACTGGAAACTTCGCTAAATCCTAAAAAAAAAAAAAAAAAAAAAAAAAAAACCCTAATATATTTGCTTATTTTATTGTTAAATTCAAACTAGCTTTACCTGGCAAATAAACATTTTGGTATTTTCCCACGAAATGTTTGTTTATACTACAAATGTACAAATAGTGATTTACGATAATAAAAATAATAAAGAAAATTAATTATAAAATAGGGAATAGTGATAATTATTCAACAATGCTCTCATTTTTGAGCCCAACAATTACGTACATCATTATTACAATTTAAATTACATATTAAGAGAGGGGGAGGGGCGTAAGAATTTATGACATTTCCTTGTAAATAGTTGTATGGCTAAAATTAGTTTACTAAACATGTCATGACCTTTGGCTATCGTATTATCAAGGCAAACAACAGAACCGAACGCAACCAATGTTGTTGTTACTCTATTTATATTTATATATATTAAAATCAAAACAAGTTTCAGATTGCCCCGTTATTATTACTACTTTTTTTTAACCCTAAAAATTATTTAGCATTCATTTAAATTCATCTGGGAATGAAAAATTAAAATAAAATTTTGTTACATGTGCCTTTGTCATTATTAAAATTTGAATTTTTGTACAAAAAGATGGTACCCAAAGACTTAGAAATACCAAATTTAAATATTTTTATAGTGTGTTAGTATATAAGTAGTCTGTATTTTACTATATTATTCGCGCTTTATGATTGTTTAAAATATATTTCTTGTTTTATTCATTTCGTTGCCCTTACTAGAAATACAGTCAGGACTCAAGACAGGGGGGGGGCAAGGGGGACTATATCCCTGAGGCCCAAGCCCTCCGAGGGGGCCCGGGCCCTTTGCGCTCCAACCTTAAAATTCTAATAAAAAATAATTTTCTTGAAATTTTTTTCTGAGAGAGCTCGGGTCCTTCAAGCTCCAACCTTAAAATTCTAATAAAAAATCATTTTCTGGAAATTTTTTTCCTGAAAGGCCCTTTATGCTAAAATCTAAAAATTATAATTAAAAAAAATCATATTCTTGAAATTTTTTTTCCTGAAGGGCCCGAGCCCTTTAAGCTTAAAATTTAAAAATTATATCAATATTGGGGTGGAGTCAGCCAAGGAAAGAATAAAAAACGATTGGCGCTCGAAACGTCGACAGGAAAAAAATTGTTTTTTATTCTGTCCTTGACTGACTTCACTCCAATAGATAAAATCAAAATTATAATTTAAAAAATCATTTTCTTGAAATTTTTTTTCTGAGGGGCCCGGCTCGTTAAGATTATTGGAACACCTACGTGTCCGGTTTGGTGTTCAGATCTGAGGAATATCCAGATTTTACTAATAATAACTGAAAACGTGGCCAAATTTAGGAATTTTACTCCACTTCGCATCTTAGGTGCCCCATAATACTTATTTTTTAATTTAAAATGCTTATAAATCAAGCTAAGTTTGATAATATTTTTCTATCTCAGGATAGCTAAAAACGCAGATTTCAGTGCATAATTTTCAAAAATCTTGTAAAAAAAAAAGTTTGGTGTCAAATGATCTCCCTATCGAAATCCAACCAAAATCTCGATTAATTAATAAATTAATATTATTTATAAGAAAAAAATGCTTAAAAAGTATAATTTATGAATATATTATAAATTAAATCATCTATAAACTCATACTATAGGTTTAGGCGATAAACGTGAACATCTCGAATGATATCTTCATCATAATATATTAATGATAAAAATGATTATGCTAATTTATTGTAATAATTTATTTTTTACATTATCAAAAGCGGCAAAGATAGGTAATCATTAAATCTGCAAATATAATGAAGATCTAATTGGATTTTGATGCAATTTAGATGGGAATTTTGAACTCTCATAAGGATGGACGGGAGTGGTTTAGGAGTTCTCTCTCTCACTCTCTCTTAGCTCTTCAATTCCTCGATCAGGTCCTTGAGATTAAAAATTAAGATTAATGCTCTTAATTAGAGAGAGAGAGATTGAAAGAGTTCACGTCCCTCAGGATATTTTCCACACACAATTATTAGAACTGATAATAAAACTTAATTGTTTTTTATTTAGATTGAATAGTAGGCTGGGATGAGTAGAGTAAAGGGGTTGGATAATAAATGCCAAATAAAAGGACGTCAGGTGGAGCTATAAATTTGCTGGTTACTATTCTCCAACCCCTTTGATTTTTATTTATTTTTTTCAAGATTAAATTGGGCGATGTTATGCACGAAGGAACCAAGCTCCATTAACTTAAATCTGAGATAAGGGGCATTTCATTTGCACAAATGTAAACAAAACTAATGGCAATGACTTTTTTTTCTTGTTTTATACAAAAAAGTTCAAAGAGTAATGATTTGCCAATCTCAAAGTCTTTTTAATTACTTTCTCTTACCTCTACATATATGTTAATATATATAGGGAGAAAGTATTGGATTGATGTCAAAAATTCGATGTCGAGATTTTGATGGATATGCACGTTTTGAGGTCCCCTGAGTCCAAAAAAGTGGTTTTCGCGCCAGGATCTGTCTGTGGGTGGGTGGGTATGTATTCAATTTTAAGCATGAACGAATTGAGCTATGAGGTTGAAATTTTATATTCAAGTTTTGTACCCTCCTGGATCGTGAAAATAAGCTTTTAAACAAAATCGGCCAAAGAGTACTAATACTTTACTGATGTACTTTTTCAGTTTTTTTTTCGATTCTTCGCTCCAATGATTTTAATTAAAATTCAAAAATCAATTATTTTTTAGATGCTCTTTAAAATGTATATTCTCATTTTGTGATTGAAATCTTCTGAAGACCACTTTACTCTTGTACTCCATAGGAAGGATAGGAGAAATGGTTGCCAGTAGGGTTGGTAGATTCGGAGGCTGAATCGATTTTCGATTTTTAAAATCGAAACCAAATAATCGATTTTTAAAAAAATCGATTTTTGCCTTAAAAAAATCGATTTTGATCGATTTTCGATTTTTTTACAAAAAATCTTTCACTATGCCCATAAGTTGATTTTAAGGTTCTGCTTACGATTTCCAAGCGGTTTGTGGAACAAGAAAAATAGAACATTGCATTACTGATGCCCAAATCAATTTATTCAGTCTTTATAACTTCTTTAAAAACCAACACATTGTATATGATATAACATATTTAGTGTTTATAACTTAAGTTTTAACGTTATAACGTAAATTTTAACAAACCAAGAGAATTAAACATCAGCTTCTATATTTCTCAAAAAATATGGTGGGACTCGTCGCACAGCACAACTTTCTCTTATCTTCAGTAAGCGAAAGTTGTGTTCTGTGCTTGTCACATCAGATTTTTCTGTGGACATATATTTAGGTTCCGACAGTAAGCTTAAGGTACATTTGAATTCAAGATTTTTTTTCTAAAACCCACTTTTTTTCTCATTCACACACACATTCACAGTCTTCTCCATTTAACAAGGAGTCCCCACGGGTTGTGGGTCACCGATTTTTTCAAACTCATAGGATTTGAAGATTAGTATCTGGACATCAATTTCCTAAAGCAGTACGATGCACTACTCAAGAACACTCAAGAAAATTGACTTTGAAGACTATCAAGATTTTCGAGTTGTTTAAGTTTGGATAATTTTATTTATATGTAAACAGTGCCTGGTAGCCGTGAGAGTAAGCGCAACAGTCTACTAAACAAGGAGTCGCTGGTTCGATGCTTGTTCGGGACATTTTTTTTTTTTTAATTTCAATTCTCTATCCGCATATACAGAATCTCTCATATTAACTATCTTATAAAATTGAAATTAAATTACCAAATATTTTTTCAATATAAATTAGTATCTTTTATTTTTAATTACCACTCGTTACACACGACAATACGAATATTTATAATAAATTGAAATTTGGTATAAAAATTAAAAACTATACTACTAAAAACTACAGTTTTCACCGCCGTGTTGTTTTATCGACTAAAGTCTTATATGGCCTAAGTTGCCGAAAAGACTGTGTGCATGTGTGTGTGAGTGTTTAAAAAAAAAATATATGAAAATATATGCAACGAATCGTCTTATTTAACAATAAGATGTTTTTAATTTTTATACCAAATTTCAATTTATTATAAATATTCGTATTTTCAGTGTGTAACGAGTGGTAATTAAAAATAAAAGATGTTAATTTATATTGAAAAAATATTTGGTAATTTAATTTCAATTTTATAAATGTTAATATGAGAGATACTGTATATGCGGATAGAGAATGAAATTAAAAAAAAAAAAATGTCCTGAACAAGCATCGAACTAGCAACTGCTTGTTTTCTAGACTGTTGCGCTTACTCTCACGGCTACCAGACACTGTTTACATATAAATAAAATTATCCAAACTTAAACAACTCGGAAATCTTGATCGTCTTCAAAGTCGATTTTCTTGAATGTTCTTGAGTAGTGCATCGTACTGCTTTAGGAAATTGATGTCCAGATACTAATCTTCAAATCCTATGAGTTTGAAAAAATCGGTGACCCACAACCCGTGGGGACTCCTTGTAAGACTTTTACGATATACGATATCCGTTATTGATAATACACACATATTTGGGGTCCATTTGGTATCCAAATGGCTTAAATAAAATCATTGGACAGCCTGGGGTCCGAATCCGCGACTTTTTGGTATACGAGGTTAGCATGCTAACCACTACACCAAGCCCCGAGGGCTGAATTTAAGATTAAAATTTATAAACATGGGGAAATATTTATATTTTGTTACCATTGCAACAAATTCTATCTTTCCTATGAAATACAAGAGTAAAGTGTACTTCAAAATGAGAATATACATTTGAAAGAGCATCTAAAAAATAATTGATTTTTGAATTTTAATCAAAATCGTTGAGGCTATTTTTAAGAAAATCAAAAAAAACCTGAAAAACTACCTCAGTAAAGTACTAGTACTTTTTGGCCAATTTTAATTAACCGCTTATTTTCTCGCTCCAGGGGGTGTCTATCTTAAATTCCAACCTCATAGCTCAAATCCTTCAAGCTTAAAATTGAACACAGACGGACAGATCATGTCGCTAAAATCACTTTCTTGGAAAATCGAAAATCGGCCGTCAAAAATCGATTTTTTCGATTTTTTAAAACACTGAATCGATTTCGATTTTAATCGAAAATCGAAGCTCAAAATCGATTTTCGATTAAAATCGAAATCGATTCGACCAACCCTAGTTGCCAGGGTAACAAAATATAAATATTTTCCCATACTTATAAATTTTACATCTTGAATTCTAATATATCGTCGTGAACTAAATATATGTCGACACGAAAAATCTGGTGTGACAAGCACAGAACACAAATTTCGATTACCGAAGGTAAGAGAAAGTTGTGTGCTGTGCGACAGTTACACCAGATTTTTTCCTTTTGTTTTAATAGGAAGCCTTTTTGGAAGGGGGGGCCCTTTTCAAAAAAAAAATATATATTTTTAAGAGTGCCGCAGAGTCAGATGTTTTGTAATGTAGTATGTAGCTTATATGTACTGAGATCCTCAAAAGGATTTGCCAATTTTCATACAATTTCTTATTCCATCTTCAGAGATCGACTTGTATAAAAGAAATATCTTTTTACTGATGTTTTTTATTCATATCCCTTGGAGGTTGGGGTGGGGGAAGAATTGAACTCCCTACACTTGGATTGCAAATATCTCTTTATATTGAAATTTTTTAATAAATATTATATAACTAAATAGCCTATAATTGATAAAAAAGAATTTTTGGAGCGTGACCGAGCGAATGATCAAAACAGACAAAATTATATATTTCATTGTAAAATTTAACCATTCACATATTTATTTGTGAATTAGAAAAAATTCAAAAAAATCGGGTGTGACTGGCGCACAGCACACAACTTTCTCTATCCCTTCGGTAATCGAAAGTTGTGTTCTGTGCTTGTCTCACCAGATTTTTTTGTGTCGATATATATCTATTTAGTTTCCGCCGATATATGAGAATTCAAGATGTAAAATTTATATATTTTGTTACCATGGCAACCATTTCTCCTATCTTTTCCATGAAGCAAAATAAAAATATACATTTTATAGAGCATCTAAAAAATAATTTATTTTTAAAGTTTAATCAAAATCGTTGGAGCGAATTTTGAGAAAATCGAAAAAACTGAAAAACTACATTAGTAAAGTACTAGTACTTTTTGGCCGATTTTGATTAAAAGCTTATTTACTTAAATATAAAATTTCAACCTCCTAGCTCAATTCCTTCATGCTTAAAATTGAACACACACACACAGACCATGTCGCGAAAACCACTTTTTTGGACTCAGGGGACCTCAAAACGTGTATATCCATCAAAATCTCGACATCGAATTTTTGGCATGAATCCAATACTTTCTCCCTATATATATTAACATACATGTAGAGGTAAGAGAAAGTAAAAATATTTGTACCTTCTCGTAAATAGATTTCGTAATTGTTAATTTAGATATTGGATGGCACTCTTAAGCTTTTAATTCTTTTAGTGTACATATAAAAATGTATGATAAAGAAAAATTTCGTAATCCGTTATTGGATTTAACAGAGTTAGTAACATTCCTTTCGATTATCAAATAGTTGGGTAATAAAAAAATCTGGTGTGACTGGTCGCAGAGCACACAACTTTCCCTTCATTCCGGTAATTAAAAATGTCTTCTGGGTTTGTCACACTAGATTGTGTCGACATGTGTTTAGTTTCCGGCACTACATAAGAAATCAAGATGTTAAATTTAAAAACAGAAAAATATTTATATTTTTACTTTCTCTTACTTATAGACTATATTCAATGTCACGATTTTATTGGGTATAGACGTTTTAAAGTCCCCTGGGTGCAAAAAAAAGTGGGTTCTACTTTGGTCTTCTTTCTGTGAACAAAATATCTCAAGAATTAATAGAGGCATGAGGTTTAAATTTGACATTTAAGTTAGGTCCCTCTCTAGGGAAGCTTTTGAACAAAAACGGCCAAAGAGTATTAGTACTATACTGATGTACTTTTTCAGTTTTTTCGATTTTCTCAAAATTTGCTCCAACGATTTTGATCAAAATTCATAAATCATTTATTTTTTTTTAGATGCTCTTTAAAATGTATATTCTAATTTTGACATTAAAATTGTTTGAAGCACACTTTACTTTTGTACTAGGAATAAACTTATTATCTTAAAACAAATTTTTAGCTGAAAAATCATTCTTTCTAACCGTATATTCAACATAATTATACCTTTTAAGACAAGAGGAGTTATTCTTTTTCGTGCATGCCCCCCTTCCTGGCCACTATACACACATGCGTTGTAAGACATTCTCACGTCAAAAAATCTGGTGTTACTGGTCGCACAGCAGATTTTTTTTTTTGTGTTGAGATATATTTGATTCAAGATGTAAACTGAAAAAGTGCATCAGTAAAGTACTAGTACTTTTTGGCCGATTTTGTTCAAAAGCTTTGTGTCACGTGCCAGGGAAGTGCCTAACTTAAATATAAAATTTCGACCTCCTAGCTCTTTTCGTTCTTGAGATATATTGTTCACAGACAAACAGACATGAATCCAATACTTTCTCTCTCTATATATTAACATATATAGAGGTAAGAGAAAGTAAAAAATTGACAAATTCTGTAGAGAAGGTGGTAGATTTTGTGTCGAGATATATTTAGTTTCCCATAGCTAGTTTAAACTTGATTTAAATGTTGGGAAATAAACATGGTTTCAAAAAACCTATTGGATTATAAAATATAGAATCGAAAATCAAAATATAAGAATGGAAAAAAAATTTAAAGAAAGTAAGGGGGATCGAATCAAGGGAATGAGAGAGAAGGGGAGAGAGGGTTGGAGGAGAGAGAGAGTTTGTAATTAAATAAAATAAAATAAATGGGATTTAAATAATAATTGTTTTAATCTAATAAAAGAAAAAGATTTAAATTCCGTACATCAACCATCTATTTCCTATGAAGAACAAGAGTAAAGTGGTCTTCAGAAGATTTCAACGGCAAAGGAGAATATAATTTTAAAGAGCATCTAAAAATAGTTGATTTATGAATTTTAAAAAATTTGGAGGGAATTGAGAAAATCGAAAAAATGAAAAGTTCATCAGTAAATATATATTTTTGGCCTATTTTGTTCAAAAGTATTTTGAGATTCTTCAAAGGTACTAAGTTAAATATAAAATTTCAATCCGGTACTCAACTCCTTCATGCTAAAAATCTGTCCACACACACCACAACACACACACACACACACACACACACACACACAAAAGACATGGGGACCCACTTTTTGGACTCAGGGGACCTCAAAACATGTATATCCATCAAAATCTCGACATCGAATTTTTGACATGATCCAATACTTTCTCTCTATATATTTATATATAGGGAGAGAAAGTAAAAGTCCTACTACTGGATAGTAAATACGTATATGTCGACACAAAAAATCTGGCGTGACAAGCACAGAACACAACTTTAAATTATCGAATGTAATTATCAGCTTAAGATATCCAATTTTACCATCGAAAATATTGACGTAAGCCTAAATTTATTCTTTTCGGCAAAGCCTTTAATGATATTTTAAATATAGAGGCCAATGTATTCAAGTTTCCCCCTTTAAATTCGGAATAATTTTATATATAGTATGATTAAAATTTGATCGGCAAGTTATCACTATAATTAAATTGCCATCGGGAATATAAAATGGCGTAGACCTCCCAAGTATCTTCTCGCCCATTGAGAGAGAATCGCCGGATGGCAACTGGCTTCTCTGTATCTGGAGACGTGCCATTTGCCCACCGGGGGATCTCCCCTCACTCTCCAGGTCTCTTAATCTCTCTTCTTCCTGATAATATATTAACCATGACGGCTATGCAAAAAAAAAAAAATGCAATTAATAAAGAACAGGATTATTTAAAATATTAATTTGAAATAATTAATAGTTCAGGAGCCCTATCTTTCCTATGAAGTACAAGAGTAAAGTGGTCTTCAGAAGATTTCAATGGCAAAATGAGAATATACATTTTAAAAAGAATCTAAAAAATAATTGATTTATGAATTTTATTCAAAATCGTTGGAGCGAATTTTGAGAAAATAAAAAAAAAAAAACTGAAAAAGTACATCAGTAAACTACTAGTACTTTTTGGCCGATTTTGTTTAAAAGCTTATTTTCACGATCCAGGAGGGTACAAAACTTTGAATATAAAATTTCAACATCCTAGCTCAATTTCTTGATGCTTAAAATTGAACACACACCCACAGACACCCAGACAGTCCATGTTTTGGATTCAGGGGACCTCAAAACGTGTATATCCATCATAATCTTGACATCGAATTTTCGACATGAACCAATACTTTCTCTCTATATATATATATTAATATTAACATATATACAGGCCTTTTTTCTAAAAACAGACGTTAAAATTTAAAATAAACAAGTAGGTGTTAAAAAGTAATATAAAAACAATCTGCGTTAAAAAATGCTATTCAAAATCACAGCCTTGCCTTCACAACAGAAGATTTGTTTCCCCGGAAGAGGGTTTCTGCAGAGGGTTTTCTAACTTACTATAGGCCAACTAACTGACCCTACCTGATGCAACCGGCTCTAATTGTTTAAACCAGCGTTTCCCAACCTTTTGAAGTCCACGGCACCCCAAAGGTGCTTTGGGAATAATATTACACACTAGCGGCACCCTTCCTTTTTACTTTCTCTTAGCCTATATATGAAATATATAGAGAGAGAAAGTATTGCGATCATGTCAAAAATTCGATGTCCAGATTTTGATGGATATACATGTTTTGAGGTCCCCTGAGTCCAAAAAAGTGGGTCCCGAAAATTGGTCTGTGTGTGTGTGTGTGTGTCTGTGTGTGTGTAACGATTTTTTTAGCATGAAGGAGTTGAGCTAGCGGATTGAAATTTTATATTTAACTTAGGTACCTTTGAAGAATCTCAAAATAAGCTTTTGAACAAAATCGGCCAAAAAGTACTAGTACTTTACTGATGTACTTTTTCAGTTTTTTTCGATTTTCTCAAAATTCCCTCCAAGGATTTTTTTTAAAATTCATAAATCAACTATTTTTTAGATGCTCTTTAAAATGTATATTCTCATTTTGCCGTTGAAATCTTCTGAAGACCACTTTACTCTTGTTCTTCATAGGAAAGTAGAAATGGTTGCCATGGTAACGGAATTTAAATCTTTTTCTTTTTATTAGATTAAAAATCAATTATTATTTAAATTCCCATTTTTTTTAATTTATTTGTGTCTTTAATTGTTTCAAAGAAAACATATATGTCTCTCTCTCACTTGCAAACATTATCGTCTCTCTCTACTCTTTTTAAATTCCCTTTCCACCTTATCTTCGCATAGGAACAATGTTAATTTCCTATAGGGATTTGTATGTTAATTTCGATTCAAAAGGGGGTCCCCTTTAGAACTTTTTAGGCATTTAAAATTTTTTTTTCCAATTCTTATGAAATTTTGTATTTATATACGATTCTATATTGTGTATAAAATGTCCAAATATGAGATTAAAATTTTGAAAAATAACCATAGTTTATTTGAAGCAGTCAACATTTAAAATGCAAGTTTGAAACTAAGGTGCTATCGGAAACTAAATATATCCCGACACAAAAAATCTGGTGTGACCAGCACAGTGCGCAACTTTCTCTTACCGAAGGGTAAGAGAAAGTTGTGTGCTGTGCGCCAGTCACACCAGATTTTTTTTTTCCCTATCAAAACGAAATTTTTTCCGAATCATTTGACCCTTTTTTTGGCAAAGCTTATTTTTTCCGACCTACAGAAAATTTGTCGGCTTCCATTTTAATCATTTGACCTTTTTTTAGCAAAACTTTATTTTCTCCGCCTCTTTATTTTTATATTTTTTTTTTATCTAAATATCTCGCGGCACCCTTGGGTTAGGAACCACTGGTTTAAACACTCATATTCCTAAAAACAAAAAACAAATTGTTAATAAATAAATAAATAGAGACGTGAATTAATTTATTTATTAACAAAACAGTTTTCTAATTGGCTTAAATATAAATGCCTGGACCCCCAATAGATATTTTCATAAAATAACGGTTTTCGTCAGTCTTGTATGGCCTAAGCTGCCGAAAAGACTGTGTTAATGTGTGCGAGTGTGAGGGTGAATGAGAAAAAAGTGGTGTTTAAAAAAAAAATTCTAATATTTTTATTGTTGTAATTTTATTTTTCAGAAACAATGGCTCCAATTGTTGAGTGGATCTATTGTCGGCACACCTCTTCCCCTACATAGTGGTGGGGAGTGTCGCCCTCTACACTTTATCTCAGCGAGAGAATCCTCCCCTCCCTTCGAGCTCAGCCCTCCCTCCGCGAATAGGGCATGCTCCTCGCTCACCTTCCTCTTCTCTCCGCATATGAGTTGGATGCCTGGCGCTGATCGGCTGCTCGTCAAGCTCCGTAAAAAAGCCTCCAAACTATCAGGTGTTTATTAGTTTTTATTCACCTTATTTTTAATTAGATAGATTTCCATATTTTAAGAAAGTTTATCTTTTCAATCAACATTATATAATTAAATACATAGTTAATATTATAATATGATATATTAATTAATTAATATTCTTATATTCTTTGATTTAAAAAAAAATATATATTATTTTCTCATATATGGTAGGTTCATGAATTATAAATCAGTATCAAAGTAAATAGAATAACAAAAAGCTCTTTTTATTTTAATTTAGGATATAATTAGATTTTACATCCTATATTCTCTTTTATCAAAGTTAACATTTGTTCTATATATGTTGATACTGATATTTATTGGGTGGGACTGGGGGACATGATAGTATTCTAATGGAGTCTAAATGAAAATTATAGAATATAAATCTTTTTTTTTTACTTTCTCTTACCTATATGTATATGTTAATATACATATATATAGAAAGTATTGGATTCATGTCAAAAATTCGATGTCGAGATTTTGATGGATATACACGTTTTGAGGTCCCCTGACTCCAAAAAAGTGGTTTTCGCGACATGGTCTGTCTGTCTGTCTGTGTGTCCTAGTTCAATTTTAAGCATGAAGGAATTGAGCTATGAGGCTGAAATTTTATATTTTAGTTAGGCACCTCACTGGGGCGTGAAAATAAGCTTTTAAACAAAACTGGCCAAAAAGTACTAGACCTTTACTGATGTACTTTTTCACTTTTTTTCGATTTTCTCAAAATTAGCTCAAACGATTTTGATTAAAATTCATAAATCAATTATATTCATGATTAAAAACACCCACAGTCTTGTTAAATATTTATGATGTTTTTTAAAAAGTATATTAGTGAAATTTTTCGTCGAAATCACTTGAAGTACACTTTACTGATATATTTTTCAGTTTTTTTTTCGACTTTCTCAAAATTCACTCAAACGATTTTGATTAAAATTCTTAAATCAACTATTTTTTAGATGCTCTTTAAAAAGAATATCAGTGAAATTTTTACTAATGTGTATGCATTCCTAGCCATCTATGAATCGCGTGTTCAAGTTTAGAACTTAGGTGCTAAGGGCAATTAAATATATCTCCACACAAAAACATCTGATGTGACAAGCACAGTGCACAACTTTCTATTGCTAAAGGGTAAGAAAAAGTTGTGTGCTGTGCGAGCAGTCATACCATATTTTCTTTTTACTTCATCTGATAAAATTTCAATTTTTTTCTAGGATACTACCATGTTTTCTCAACTACTGCGAGTTTTATGTTGGCTCTCAAAATCTTCGAGATCTTTCTTCGAGAAACACGCGAGTCATCCCATCCTTTGCCAGAGTTACTCATCTTTTCTCCGGAGTTGATTCTACAAAAGTGAGTTTCGGCTTTTATTTTTTAAATAAGACTCAGATTAATTACAGTAAATTTCTAAATACAACAAAGAATTTCTATTTAATTAAAAAAAAAAAAAAAATTTGAGAACCACCAGTTTAAAAAAATAAATTAGGTTATTTTAGGGTTTTTAGCTCTCTCTTCGTCCCTAATAGGTTACGATAGTTATTACTCAATTTTCAATTCTTTTAATTAAATAGGCAGTGGCGTATTAATAAAAAATACAATGAATACAATTAGGTTGTGAGACACATATTAATAATTATTTACTTTCACGTCAGATTCCGAAGCCGAAAATAAAAATCTTATAAAACAAAAAAAAATCATTTTTTTAGCTATACTCTCACCTCTGTTTTACACCGTTTGAAAATAAATATTTAACTTTTTAATTAACTTTTAAAAACTAATTAAATTTTTTCATATTAAAAACGGATTGCAACATGCTTACTGACGCCACTCCAATTGTTACGTCACTAGGTAGCTTAGATTTTGCAGGTCCCTTTTAATCAATAGCTTGCCTCAACGACGTCTCAAAAATATAAAAAGTTAAGTACTGTACTTCCCAATTTGGCTTCAGAAAGGGTACACGGGTGAGGAAAGGGTAGAAGATTTAGCTTTAGGATGTTTTTCTTTCAAAATTCTACGGAGGCCATCGAGGGATGGTCTTCTAATTAAGATATTAGGGCTTAGAATTTTGCATTTAGTATCTAAATTTTTCGGTTTTTCCCTTAGTCCTGATTTCTTAATAACAAAAAAATATCTTACAGGCTTGCTTAGTAAATGAAAATATTTTAAACTAGTTTTAAACCCTTCCAAATGAAATAATTTTTTTTTTTCTAAGTAAATTCTTTTTCTTGATGATCATCAAAACATGATTTTTTCTTGCAAAATTTGTTATTATTTATCAATATTATAATAGAGAAAGAGAGAGAGAAAAAAAAAACTCGTTCTCTCTTCTCCCTCTCTCGCCGCTATTAAATTAATATAAAATTCGCTACATGAAATGTCAAGCAACTATTATATCTTTCATAATATTTCTAAACATTTTAATAGGGCCTAAGACGGATAGACTTGTTGTCCCCTCCATCATGAATGAAGGCAAACAACTCGTTCCTTTTTTTTTTCTTTTAAATAGCTACCCAATTCACTATATCAAGGGTGGTCAACTTGTTTCTTGTTCTCACTTATTTTTTTTTTCGTGATCTTGAATGAAATTTTAATAAAGGTGCGGTGAATGAAAGGATTAATTTAATAAGATGAATGATGCTGGTATTTTTAGCTTATATTCCTTGTATAAATTTTGATAGAAACTTATTACTTAGCAAGGGATCTTATGCTAGGGCTCAGAAGTTCGGTTCTCGTCCCAAGCTATGAAATTTCTCTTGATTATATTGGCTGTCATTTAATTTAGAAAAATAGAGAAGTCTAAATTAGGAATCGACCGAATATTCGGTTTCGGTTTCGTCCAAAAATCTTGGTTTTGGCCGTGGTTTCGGTTTCGGAAGGGAAAAATTTTATACTCGGTGGTAAATAGGCGGAAAAAATTTTTCTTCCTAAAAAAAAAAAGGGTGAAATGATTTTCCCGGAAAGGGAAAAAATTTTCCCGAGGTGCGGAAAAAATTTTGTTTTGCTAGGGAAAGGTAAAAAAAAAAAAGTAAAATGATATGAATTTGTATAGGGAATACTATCTTCAGTTTCGGCTGTAAATCTTGTTTCGGTTGGACCCTAGTCTAAATAGGCTCAGAGGCCGAAAAAGGATTCAAATATACTGTACAGTGACGGACAATATTAAGTCCCACCCATGCGTTTTCTACTTGTGATTATATCATTGTTTTTAAAGCAAATTATTATATATTTTTTTAATGGAAACTTTCATGGTTTAAACCTAGAAAATTTCCAATAAAGATTTTAATTTTCTTTTATAAAAACAATTGAATAATCACAAGTAGAAAACGCATGGGTGGGACTTAATATTGACCCTCACTGTACATTAAATTTAAGCTATCCACATTAGGTCTTTTCGATTAAGCGTCCGAGGGCGACCGGCGCATGCGTCCAGGCATTCTTATTTAAGCCAAAAATTATTTTTTAGATGCAATTTAAAATGTATATTCTTATTTTTTCAAAAACAAAAAAAAGGTGCATTTTTAAAAAATAATGATCCGAAATTTATTTTGCATTGAAAGTACATTGAATTTTATTGCAAGATTTTAAACACAATTTGAATTCCATCAGAGATTAAAAATATAATAGCCTACAATTTATCAAAGAAATTTATAATTTTGTTTATACAAATATTAAAAGACTTTATCGTAACAAGATGATAAAAACGCATAACTCGCCTCCATTTTTGTTAACACTCTCTTGAAAGGAAATACTTGTTAAGGTGTCTAAATCACTTTTATTGGAAAGAGTAATGAAAATTACCCCATTGTCTTTGATCAGTGTGTGGGAGTTTAAGGCTCCAAAGGATCTTATAGAGAACGGGCGTAACTTTTAATAGTTAATAAATATTAAAGGTGGCCTTTTTTTTATAAAAGATTAGTCATAATAAAACACTTTCTTTTCTCGCTCTCTCTTTCCTACTGACTTAGATAGAGTATTTAAAAGTTAATGAGTTAAGAAGAAGAGTCTGTTATTTAGAGATTATAATTAATCGCGATTAATTTCTCTATTTGTTTATTGGCTATATAAAAAGAGGTATTGGAATTTTTTTTTATAATTAAGTTGCTGGTTGGTCGTTAGATCAAATACCTTTGCAAACATATGATGAAATTTCATTTATAAATACAATTTTTGTTCAAGAAAATAGCGCTTATATGGTGAATTCTTGCTATTATTGAATAATGGGATCTGCTTTTTTTTTGGAATATGAGCTTATTTATATAAACAGGTACCGCTTCTAAACATGTTGATAGTAATAATAGCATTCAGACGTAGCGAGAAATTTATAATATGGAACCTATAATTTGTATGTTTAATTCATTTTTAATTTGTGCAAATTTACAAACGATTTGATCGAGGAGATGAGAAATCGTACCTCTCAATAAATATTGCATTTTGTTTAGTCCCCTATGTATAGAGAGGGTTATCATAAGTTTGGACAGTCCGGATTTGGAACAGGTGTCCGCATCTGAGAAATGTCCCGATTTTACTAATATGAGCGGAAAACTTGACCAAATTAGAGAATTTTTCACGTCTCAGTATAGCTAGAAATGTAGATTTCACTGCCTAATTTTCAAAATATTTTCCATACCCCCCCAAAATTTTAATTACCGAAAAGGTAAAACTGGCACAGATGATTTTATTTTACCTTTTTGGACATTAAAATTATCATTACTATATATAAAGCTCTAACGGCTAGCTTCCGTCTGTACCGATCAGGATGCTGATTGGCTAGATTTACAGGAAGTGGAGCGGGAGCGGGAAATTTAAAATTTAAGTCAGAGAGTAAAATTTGAAAATTTCCAAACAGTCAGCAATAATAAATTTGATGTATTTGCTCGCATAAGGCGAGCAAGGGGGTCCAGGGGGCAGGGCGCAGATTGGCGACAAAAAAAAAGGAAGTAGAGTTAGAGAGGGAAATTTAAATCTAATTCAGAAAAGGGAAATTTAAAACCTTAAAATTTTGCAAATGCTAGCCGAAGGCGGGCTTTACCACTTGTTTCACTATATACCATATACTCAGGGGCTCTAGCTCCCAGGTGGGGACTTAATTGTGGCGCTCACTGTACAGTGAGGGACAATATTAAGTCCCACCCATGCGTTTTCTACTTGTAATTATTTCATTGTTTTTATAAAAGAAAATAAAAATCTTTATTGGAAATATTCTAGGTTTGAACCATGAAAGTTTCCATTAAAAAATATATAATATTTTTTTAAAAACAATGAAATAATCGCAAGTAGAAAACACATGGGTGGGACTTAATATTGTACCTCACTGTACATGTGGCTGGCGCCAGTTCCTGATTGATTGATCCAAGCATCTTAATTTTCACGTTTACTATAGGTTATATATATTACTAAATCAGAAAAGAAATATTGTAAATATATTCTGGAATTATCGGCCGGATGTAATAAATTCCAAGCGGTTTATTTTAAGTGTCAGCAGGTACCTCAGAGATTTTTCACCAATATGTCATCGATATAATTTTTTTAAAAGAATTAGAAAAAAAAAATGGTGTGTTTATTATTAATATGCTAAGATTAAAGATATCCTTTCCGGTTCGTTGTATAAATGATGATGAAGAAATCTATAAATTATTTCATCCTCTTGATTTCAATTTTTTTTTTTTTCTAATACCATAAACTAGGATATTAAGTTTTGTTGAAATTGCCAAACAAATTTACATATTTTAAAGTTTACTAGTTTAGAAAAGGAAAGTCCAATTTATGGCTGTTGTTGTTCTATTCAGAGTTTGCAGGTAGAAAAAAATCTGAGAACAGGAAAACCCCGCTTAACGCGATTAATTAATCAATAGGAAATGATAAATAATAATAAATTTAAACTCCTTTTTGAATGACTTGCATATATTACATTAAATCAATCATTATACTAATCTTCTTTTTGTATTTATTTTGAAAAATATTAATTTTAAATCTCTTTATCTGAATTATTTATTAATTTATTGTATCACCTGTATATTGACGTCATTTTTTAATATCTAATATAAATAGATAGATCTGGTGGGATTTTCGCACATCACATACTTTCAATTACCGAAGAGATTTTTCTATATAATAAATAAAAATAAATAATTTCTATATAATTACCGATCTGGCGTAAACTGAATATATTTCGCCAAAAAAATCTGGTGTGGCAAGCACACAACTTTCTATTACCTACAGTAATTGAAAGTTGTGTGCCATGCTTGGCACACCAGATTTTTTGTAGCGACATATATTTAGTTTCAGGCAGAGCGGTACTTGTAAATTAATTATATAGAAAATATTTATTTTTTATTTTTATTTATTTATTATTATATAAAAATATTTATATTTTGAAACCATTTCTTCTATCTTTCTTATGAAGTACAAGAGTAAAGTGTGCTTCAAACAATTTTGAGAGAAAAATGAAAATATCTTTAGTCGATTTAGCAAAATGAGAATATACATTTTAAAGAGCATCTAAAAAATGATTGATTTATAAATTTTAATAAAAAAAAAAAAAAATACATCAGTAAAGGATTAGTATTCTTTGATCGATTTTGTTCCAAAGTTTCGTGTTACGTGCCAAGGGGGTGCTTAAATATAAAATTTCAGCTTTTTAGCCCTATTCGTTTTTGAGATATTTTGTTAACAGAAAGACTCCCACAGTTATTAACTTTGATTATTCACTTGTTACGCCGAGAAAATTTCAATTACTCGAAAACCTTCGGAAAACCTGAAGAACCAATCGAAACCATATGGTCTTTTTGATCTGGCATTCCACGTAACAATTCAAACCACTCTTTCGTAGACTGGATTTTTGAGAGGGGGACATAAATTTGTTTGTGTTTGTTATTTAACATTTTATTTTTGAAAAACTTTTTCTTAATATGCCTAGATATGGCCTAAGATACGTAAAAGACGAATTAAAAAAAAAATTTCTTTACAAAATAAAATAAAATGTCTCTTTTGGCTACAAAGGTTTTCTATCATTGCTACCATTTGTCTTCTATAACCAATTTCAAATTTTTTCTTCATTTATTTGTTTCTAGGAACGGGGAGGTAGGGTGGGGAGAGACTTCTTGAATATCATTTGGCTTGCAAAAAAACTGAATTATCATTCGCGAAAAAACTTTTTGTTTTTTTACTATTTTTTTATTATTTAAAAACAATTCAAACTTAAAGTTTGCCTTTATAGAAGTTTTAACAAACTTTCTTTTTCTTAATCCATTCCTGTCCAGAAAAGAATCGGGAATTGATATTTGAAATTTCTTTTAAATCTTAAAAAAAAAGAGCACAATGCAAATTTAATCCCACTCGTATTCAGGGTCATGCATTGACAATGAACTCCTTTGAGGTGGGGCCCCAAAGTCTTATTTGCATCCCGCCCCACGCAAACAACTGTCTCCTCCGCCACACAACTCATCTTTATTTGAAACAAGTTTATTTATTTAGTTATTTTTATTCACTTTGTATCAATGCAAAGAAATTTAATGATGAGAAAATTTTCATATCCTAGTGCTATTTAAAAAAATGTCCTTGTCAAATATCTTAAATAACAAATAAACTTCCTGGGAGAAAGATAAAATATAAAAATAGCGTATACAAACATAAATATCAGGTTGTTTTAACGAGAAAATCCAAACAAAAGGATATAAAAATATAAATAGAAAAATAAATTCCGTACTCAGATGACAACAATGACTAGTATTTCTTCTACTTCCTCTATTCCAGTCTTGATTATTCAAAATAATTAGATCATAGGAAAAAGGGAGGCACCTCATTTTTACTTTCCCAAAAATCCTAAATTCTTCGAAGATCAATTCCAGTTAAAATCTGTAAATATTTAGACAATCTAAATTTCTACGAAAGAGCTTTTATTGCTTTTAAAATGTCTGTTTTAATGTTTTCCTAGAATTGCCATTAAAAGAGAGGGTTTCCTTATTTACTTGAATTTTAGTTTTTTTCACAATAAATTTAATTAATTTCAAATGAAATGTCAAAAAATGGGTTAACTAAATAACTCAAAAACAAAAAAACTCTCGATACTCAAATTTTATAATTGAGCAAAGTACCCATTTCGCACCACGCTCGAGGGTTTTGAATAGAATCGGCTAAAAAGCACTAGTACTTTACCAATGCAATATTTTTTTTTTAAATCAACTCTATTCTTTTTAGAATAAATATATCAGATAGTGTTTTTGATTAATTTTAATTAATTTTTTGGGTTTTGAACCTTACTTGCCCTTTCCTTTTTTTGAAGAAAAAATGTTGCCGTTGTTTTAAATATTATTAACTATAAAACCCCCAAAAGTTCTCGGTTTAATGTCGCTAAAAAGAAACAACAACTAAACATCTCAAGAAACAATAATTAAGAATCATGAAATTAGAAAACTTGACGTATGATTTGAGGACTAACATAATAATTGCAATTCGGGTAACTCGTGGTTATCAGCCAATTCTCTTTCATATATTATAGATAAGTGTTTCAAACAGGAATTTTGATTTCCAAAATGTGTATTCGAAACACTTTACTATTCTAAGATATTGATTTGTCTTTACTTACATCTCTTGAAGATTAAAGAATCAAAATCATGGAAGCTTACCTGAAACAAATAAAAAATTGGATTTTAGAATTACAATTTTTATTTAGGTATTTTAAAGAAATTTCTTTAAAAGTATTTTTATTTTATTATCTTCTATTTAAATCGCTTATTTCACGCTTTATTTGAGCAACTTCCCGTTGGAATATCGAAACCAAATTTTATATGGAATAATAATTTTTTTCTCATAATTAAGAAAAAGCGAGGGTAATAAATAGGGACGGGATCTAAATGGCCTCCGATGCCGAAAAAGACCTTAAAACCAATTAAAAAAGGTAGGGTCCGCCGTAGATGGGCCCGATGAGGGTGAAGTCGAAGGCGGGCGCGCTAGTTAGTTTAAAATTTGTAGACGAAAAGGAAAATTATTTGAGAAAAAAATGATTTAAGGAATCACCTATCATAAAAATCTCTATATATAATAGCGGTGTGTCCGTCTGTCACGCTCTGTTTGACCAATTTCCGCCGAAGGCGGAGTGGCGCGGCTAGTAAATAATAAAAGCTGATTGAAAATATTGATTAGACAAAAATTTTTATATAGGCCCTAATATCTAAAAAATTTACTTGTTACTCATTATTATATTAGGACCTCAACAAGTCTATATCCTGTAAGCTACTGTCTAACCCCTCCCCCTCCCCTTGTTAGCAAAATAAGCCCCTCTAATTTAATGGCTTTCAAGACCTTGTTTCAATCTTATCCGGTGAGTGGTTTCAAAGATAAGCAACACATGCACATAAAATTTTAGGGTCCTTTTTATATTTACCAGTATATATAATAAATAGAATTCTTAAGCCAGGTGAAATTTCGGCCGTCTCGTTTGTTTATGGTTTTGGGAAGAGACGACTACAAAAGTATTTAACTTTATTGGGCTCTTAACAAAAATATATACTTTTTATTCTTAAAATGTAACTCAATAAATAATTCGGATACAAAATTGAAAGTGAACTCTTTAAAAAATAAAATGCAAATAAAAACTCGTCAAAATTCACCCAGCCGGACTATTTATTAATGGTTTATCACACGAGTTAAAGTATGGAGTTTATTTATGTAGCTGAATAAAATAAAATTCCATTCCAATTCACTCAGTTTGACACTCTTTTAATGTGATATTAAAATTTATTGACTTTTTTTTATTTACCTTATTTAAAATCGATTTAAAACTCTCTCGTTAGTATTTGAGTGATTGATGAAGGGAATAAAAAGAAAATATTTTAAAGATCTAAAACTTCTTATTGACAAGTCAATAATTTACTATTAAAGTATTTGATTTCCAAAGAGTAAGATATAAACAACATCTTATTGTGTGCCTCCAGGGGAATATTTTCCGTGATTTGTCCCTGAAAAAGCTCATGAGAGAGAGAGAGATCGTAAAGTTGTATTTTATCCACGAAAAAAAGATTTCCTAATTTTAAAATTAAACAACTCTAAAACAAAGAAGAATGAAACAAAATTCTAGAACACATTAGAAGACAGAAACAAAATTCTAGAACACATTAGAAGAATGAAACAAAATTCTAGAATATATGAGAAGAATGAAACAAAATTCTAGAACATATTAGAAGAATAAAACAAAATTCTAGAACACATTAGAAGAATAAAACAAAATTCTAGAACACATTAGAAGAATAAAACAAAATTAGAATTTAGATGTTTGGCCCATCAAAAAGAACACTAAGTCTGTAAAATTCTAGAAGACATGGGAAGACTGAAACAAAATTCTAGAACACATTAGAAAAGTGAAACAAAATTCTAGAACACATTAGAAGACTGAAACAAAATTCTAGAACATATTAGAATACGAAATAAAATTCTAGAACACATTAGAAGACTGAAACAAAATTCTAGAACACATTAGAAGAATGAAACAAAATTCTAGAACATATTAAAGTTTCAACTGTCCGAAGACTGGGCTATTTCAGTTTCTAGAAGAGACTCCGAATTGGGACATCAGCGTACAAAGCCACTTGTGTCAACATTTGTAACTAATTTCAAAACTTTTGTATCAGATTTTTACAGATATCAAAATATTATTATTTGTTGTGTTATTTAATTCTAAAATGGGGGTACCCTATACAATTACAGTAGGTCAAAATTTCGTGAATATGCATTATAAGTTTTTGCTCTCTTTCTAATGCTCTATGAAACATTTATAATAGCCTAACGGAGTATTTTTTCGACCGTTTAATTTAACATGTCAAGTGTATTATTACATTTTGAGTTGGCAGTGTTTGTGTGTTGAAGGCTATAACCAATTTAAATATAGAGTCGTTATCTGTCAAGAACAAGATTCATAAAACAAATGTTGTTAAAAGGATGAAGTGAAGAGGAAGAAGGACCCTTGCCTG
Organism: Euborellia annulipes; assembly: GCA_023213315.1. NCBI lineage: Eukaryota > Metazoa > Arthropoda > Insecta > Dermaptera > Anisolabididae > Euborellia > Euborellia annulipes. Next base: position 52,467 of record JAKCPI010006285.1, read on the forward strand.
ATTGTCTGTCTGTTTGTGTCAAGTGATTTCCTTCAATGAATAAGACAAACCTGTTAGTTCTAAATCACTTTTCTTCATCATATTTTATCACTTTAAATTTATTTAATAATTAATTTAAAAAAAAAAATATGAATATTAAGTTTTACTTTCTCTTACCTCTATAATATAGAGAAAGTATTGTATTCATGTCAAAAATTCGATATCGAGATTTTGATGGATATACACGTTTTGAGGTCCCATCCATCAAAATCTCGACATCGAATTTTTGACATGAATCTATATATAAGTTATATATATTAGGGTGGGCCGAATAAATTTGTTTTCAGCGGCTGCCCCCTGAATTTGAAGGATTACATGCAAAAACATATTCTAGTACCAGAAAACTTCTTTCAAACAATATCTAGAGAGCGCGCGAGGTGCTCAAAAACCACCATTTTTATCCTTTTTTTAAATTATCGATTATTAGCCATAGTTTTTTCATTCAAACTTTATTGCCCTTTGGATATTTTTGGCCCAGAACAATACTAAATAATGTTGATATAAGATAAGGTGGCTGTAGATATCAGTTGATACAGGACAGAGGAGTTGGCAGCCAATTTTAGAGCCTCTATATTAAATAAAAACTCTCAATTCTGGATACGTTTCGGCTTTATTCTACTAAGGCCATCATCAGTCCCATTAGAGCTGGAAAGACATACATTAATATATAAAGATGACAGTTACAAAATACAAATAAAATATTTTATATAAAATATAAAAATCTCACAGTATTAATATATAGAGTTGTTATAATGGAATATTTTTTATATACATTAGTTGGTATATAAATAATTTCTATTTTGTATGCTTCCAGTTTTTAATACGTGTGTATACGTCTAAGTAACAATTTGATTTGATCAGATATTTCTTAAATTTACAAATATATTTTTCAATGAGATGGGATTATATCAATGACCCTTATTATTAGGACATTGCCTGAGGTGAGAAGCCGAAATAAATATTTATATAACATATTTGCGTTGTTATTATAGACAAGAAAATCCTATAATCCGGTCAAAAAGGTTAAAAGAATATTGCTTCTCTATGAAAAAAATAATTAAAAAAAAACAAAATTTTCCTTTTATATAAAAACTTTTTTAAAAAATATAATAAACATATTCTTTTATTATATAAAAAAATATATATATATATATATGCACACACCTATATTTTCAACAGAGCGTCATTGTTAGTCAAGAAAGAGAGATAAAAACCGCTTAGTCCGTCGCAGTCCGTCTGAAAATTTAGCGCCCTGCTTCCCATTGCCTTGACAAAACATTTTTCCGCAAACAGCCTCTTTGTAGTATTTTCTACTTGCATCAAGACTATGGCATTATCTAGATCGAAAGAATGATTTGTCATCGTGGCATGAGAGCAGAGGGCTGTGGACGTTTTTTTATTCTTAATATCTCGTCTGTGATCTCCCATCCTATCATCCTATCCTGGAATCTCAGAAAAGATCCAAAAGGTTTTTAGGGGTTGTGGTTTGCAGACTGCACTTAAATCCCAAGAAAGTTTATCTTTCTTGTATAATAACAAGGATAAGATTCCACTGAATAGGCGATCCAACATAATTTATTTGGTTAAATGCTTAAATTGTCCATCCCCATGTAGCGTGTATGTTGGTCAATCTTCCAGGAGAGTCTATGATAGGATGGGAGATCACAGACGAGATATTAAGAATAAAAAAACGTCCACAGCCCTTTGCTCTCATGCCACGATGACAAATCATTCTTTCGATCTAGATAATGCCATAGTCTTGATGCAAGTAGAAAATACTACAAAGAGGCTGTTTGCGGAAAAATGTTTTGTCAAGGCAATGGGAAGCAGGGCGCTAAATTTTCAGACGGACTGCGACGGACTAAGCGGTTTTTATCTCTCTTTCTTGACTAACAATGACGCTCTGTTGAAAATATAGGTGTGTGCATATATATATATATATATATTTTTTTTATATAATAAAAGAATATGTTTATTATATTTTTTTAAAAAAAGTTTTTATATAAAAGGAAAATTTTGTTTTTTTAAATTATTTTTTTCATAGAGAAGCAATATTCTTTTAACCTTTTTGACCGGATTATAGGATTTTCTTGTCTATAATAACAACGCAAATATGTTATATAAATATTTATTTCGGCTTCTCACCTCAGGCAATGTCCTAATAATAAGGGTCATTGATATAATCCCATCTCATTGAAAAATATATTTGTAAATTTAAGAAATATCTGATCAAATCAAATTGTTACTTAGACGTATACACACGTATTAAAAACTGGAAGCATACAAAATAGAAATTATTTATATACCAACTAATGTATATAAAAAATATTCCATTATAACAACTCTATATATTAATACTGTGAGATTTTTATATTTTATATAAAATATTTTATTTGTATTTTGTAACTGTCATCTTTATATATTAATGTATGTCTTTCCAGCTCTAATGGGACTGATGATGGCCTTAGTAGAATAAAGCCGAAACGTATCCAGAATTGAGAGTTTTTATTTAATATAGAGGCTCTAAAATTGGCTGCCAACTCCTCTGTCCTGTATCAATACTAAATAAGTTAGTTATACTGCCGAAGTCATATCACTAAAGTTTACATAATAAATAATAACTAAAAGTTGACATTTTTGCCATTTTTTAGTATTTTACACAAAAAACGGTTAATTGAAAAAATGGAAATTCGACATTAATGATATACATTTCAATTAAAAGAGTATTTCTTAATATCATTAATGTCAAATTTCCATGTTTTAATTAACCGTTTTTATCGATAATTTGTGTAAAATACTAAAAAATGTCAACTTTTAGTAATTATTTATTATGTAAACTTTAGTGATATGACTTCGGCAGTATAACTAACTTATTTAGTATTGTTCTGGGCCAAAAATATCCAAAGGGCGATAAAGTTTGAATGAAATAACTATGGCTAATAATCCATAATTTAAAAAAAAAGGCTAAAAATGGTGGTTTTTGAGCACCTCGCGCGCCCTCTAGAAATTGTTTGAAAGAAGTTTTCTGGTACTAGAATGTTTTTGCATGTAATACTTCAAATTCAGGGGGAAGCCGATTAATACAAATTTTTTCGGCCCACCCTAATATATATATAGGCAAGAGAAAGTAAAAAATCTGGTGTGACTGGCGCACAGCACACAACTTTCTCTTACCTTCGGTAATCGAAAGTTGTGTACTGTGCTTGTCACACCAGATTTTTTGTGTCGACATATATTTAGTTCCCGACAGTACGGAACATTTGAATTCAGATGTAAAATTTATAAGTATGGGAAAATATTTATATTTTGTTACCATGGCAACCATTTCTCCTATCTTCCCTATGAAATACAAGAGTAAAGTGGTCTTCAGAAGATTTCAATCGCAAAATGAGAATATACATTTTAAAGAACATCTAAAAAATAATTGATTTTTGAATTTAAAAAAAAATCGTTGGAGCAAATTTTGAGAAAATCGAAAAAAACTGAAAAGTACATCAGTAAAGTACTAGTACTCTTTGGCCGATTTTGATTAAAAGCTTATTTTTCCGGTCCCGGGAGGTGTTTAACTTAAATATCAAATTTCAACCTCGTAGCTCAATTCCTTCATCCTTAAAATTGAACACACACCCACCCACCCACCCACCCACCCACAGACAGACCATGTCGCGAAAACCACTTTTTTGGATTCAGGGGACCTCAAAACGTGAAGATCCATCAAAATCTCGACATCGAATTTTTGACATGAATCCAATACTTTCTCTCTATATATATATTACATATATACATAGGTAAGAGAAAGTAAAAATAAAGATGACATGTCAAAAATAATATTAATAGATTTATTTATTTATAAATCAAAGGAAAACAAAAGGTTTGTTGACATGCACTCTCTCTTCGCTGGTCAAATGTCTTGTTATATAGAAAACGATGATAAGCCGGTCCACAATGGATCAAATAAACATGATGATGATGATGGCATCAGTTTCAACCATCAAAATTTATCATCACTTAATGAGATAAGAGAGAATATGGAGAGGAAAATATCAAATTCACTCAATCTCAAGTGGTGAGAGAGAAAAAAGAGATTAAAGAGAAAAGACGAACAATTGGAATAACTTAAATGTTTTCTTTGAGTGATATATTTTTGGTTTTGACAGTCACAAATGATTTGTAATTTACTTGTCATTTAAAAAAAGAATGGGGCAAAAAAAGAGAGAGATAAATGAGATAACTGAATGAATTAGTTCATCATGTTTCTGCTGTCATAAAGGTTATTTAATTATTTATTCTATTATTTATAATTTCATTCAATTTGTATCAACTGAATCATCATGGATAAATTTATGTATTTAAACTCTTTCTATATTCAATAGCAGGCATCATCATTTTTTTGGCATCCACAATTTCGGATTTATTAATACTAGCACAGCTGCCAGCCTCGGGATATGATTAGTAGTTGTATTACTTTCTCTTACCTATGTATATATGTAATATATATATAGAGAGAAAGTATTGGATTCATGTCAAAAATTCGATGTCGAGATTTTGATGGATCTTCACGTTTTGAGGTCCCCTGAATCCAAAAAGTGGTTTTCGCAACATGGTCTGTCTGTCTGTGTGTCTGTCTGTGTGTCTGTCTGTCTGTGTGTCTGTGAACAAAATATCTCAAGAACGAAAAGAGCTAGGAAGTTGAAATTTTATATTTAAGTTAGGCACCCCCATGGGACGTGACACGAAGCTTTTGAACAAAATCGACCAAAGAGTACTAGCACTTTACTGATTCACTTTTTCAGTTTTTTTCGATTTTCTCAAAATTTGCTCCAACGATTTTTTTTAAAATTCAAAAATCAATTATTTTTTAGATTCTCTATAAAATGTATATTCTCATTTTGTGATTGAAATCTTCTGAAGACCACTTTACTCTTGTACTCCATAGAAAAGATAGGAGAAATGGTTGCCATGGTATCAAAATATAAATATTTTCCCATACTTATAAATTTTACATCTTGAATTCAATTGTACCCTACTGTCGGAAACTAAATACATGTCGACAAAAATCTGGTGTGACAAGCACAGTACACAACTTTCGATTACCGAAGGTAAGAGAAAGTTGTGTGCTGTGCGCCAGTCACACCAGATTTTTTTAATAAATTTTTTTGTTCTTGATATGAAAATCTCACCTTTATAGAAATATTTAATATTATTAATTATTAATAAATTGAAATATTTTTATATGAGAATAGGAGAGCTTTTTCATTAGCATTCAGTGACAATGCAATGCAAAGAATACGTGCATGTCTTCTCATTTCTAACATCACCACACTGATAAGTGCAAAGAATACTTAAAGGTCTCATTTTAAAAGAAATAAAAGTAAATATATGCTAATATGATATGAAAATCTCACCTTAATAGAAATAAGAGGATTTAATATTAATTAATTATTATTAATTGAAATATTTTTATTTATAAGAATCGGAGAGCTTTTCATTAGCACAAAGAATACCTGAATGTTTTCTCATTTCTAAGATCACAAAACTGACAATTGCAAAGAATACTTTTTTTTAACAATCACACTTTTTTCTCATTCACACTCACACTCTCACACACATTCACACAGTCTTTTCGGCAACTCAGGCCATATAAGACTTTGACGATATCCGTTATTGACTAATATACATTTTGGAGGTCCAGGAATTCTTATTTAAACCATTTGGTGCAAAGAATACATAAAATTCTTTTCAATTCTATAATAATATATATCTTCATAAATTTCCTATTGGAGAAATCGTAACTTCAACAATTAATAACTCAAAAAGTTATAGGAATTTCGAGACGAAAATAATTTTATTGTATTTCCTTGATGGCCCTCTTAGGGCATATAAAATTTGATTTCTAAATTTCAACGGAAAGTTGCCAAAATAAAGCGTGACAGACAGACGGACATTAGCTAATAAATAGGTTTTATAATATCTACTAAACATTATTAATTTTATTAATTCTGTTTGCTTAGTAATGAGAATAATAAGAACAAGAAATTTAAGGAGCTTTATGGAAAAGCTAATTTTAAATCTTCAAAGAGAAATCCTTTCTCAATCATTATTATAATTAGAATAATGGAAAATGATTCAGATTTTTCGGATATTAAATTAAGGAGTGTCTAATCACCTGACACACAATATTTTTTTGAAATTGAGTTCGTTGCATTGTTAATTGTTTGGCCAATTTGAATGAATCTGTCGATGGACAATGCATTTATTATAATTGAACATATTTACATTATAATAATGCCTAAATGAGCAGCCATTGTTAATAATCTTCCCAAAAAAAAGGCGTATTCATCTCTGGCTGACACAATTTACGATGAGCGAATAATTATAGGTGTAGGTCTGTTTAAATACTAAATTAGAAAATTATTTAAAACAATTAATTTGATTGAATATTAGGCTGGGATGAGTAGAGTAAAGGGGTTGGAGAATAATAACCAGCAAATTTATAGCTCCACCTGACGTCCTTTTATTTGGCAGATATTTCGATGCGTAGAACACACATCATCTTCAGTGCCGCGAGGATATAGTAGGTGGGCTTAATTAATTTGATGTTTTGGCTTTGACTTTAAGGTGCGCGTCTCGGGGTGCTAATTTTGGGAGTTTCCAGCGGCCACAATTTTGAAGCTATCCACCTCAATTTTTTTTTAAATTAAAGCTATTTAAAATATCTACAACTTATAGAAGCCCTTTTTTTGATTTTCGAATTTTTTTTTTTTTTTTTTTAGATTAATCACATTAAATAAAAGATATTTTTTAAAAAATTCGCTCGATATCTTATAGATAATTAAATTAGTAATCATTGTGTTAAAAAATAATTAATTTTTTACCCTAAATTAATTAGCTGAAATCTTTCAAATGAAATGGAATAAATCCCTTGTATCCCTATGGGAAAACTAACGCTATCTCTTGCCGCTTAGAGTAACTCGGTACAGAATCGCGTTCTAAGGGTTTTTCGAGACCATCGTTTTTGAGATACAAATATAGAGGAAGTCTCTCCTTGAGCCGGAATTATTATAAAGAAGATACATTTTGCTAAAGAGTAATAGCCTGAGAATTGTCCAAATCTGAAACCGAAACGCTACTCCCGAGTATTTTGATTCTGTGATCAAACAACCACTTGTTGATTTATCTCTTTTTAATGGATAATAATCATTTAATTTTTTTTTTTTTTTTTTTTTGGCAATTTGCGATTTCTCTCTCTCTCTCTCTTTCGCTTATCGTTCTCCATTTATCATTCCTGTGAATAAATTAATAATGCGGTTTGAGTAAAGGACGTGACTCAGTAGGGGCGAGGGTTAAGCAAGATGAAATGCTTTTACGCAATCGACTTTCCCGTCTCTGCCCTTGTTGTGACATTTTACCAACTGTAAGCTCTATCTCTATGTAAGCCAGGATTGTAAAAAAAATGTGAGATTTAAAAAATCTCTAGATCGCTTGTTCCGAGAATTTTTTTTCTAAAAAAGAAATAAGATGAATTTTTTTAAGAGTTTAGTTTATTATTTTTTACTTTCTCTTACCTCTATATATGTTAATATATATAGAGAGAAAGTATTGGATTCATGTCAAAAATTCGATGTCGAGATTTTGATGGATATACACGTTTTGAGGTCCCCTGAATCCAAAAAAGTGGTTTTCGCTACATGGTCTGTCTGTCGTGTGTGTGTGACTGGGTTCAATTTAAAGCATGAAGGAATTGAGCTAAGAGGTTGAAATTTTATATTTAAGTTAGTCTCCCACCTAGGGCGTGAAAATAAGCTTTTAAACAAAATCGGCCAAAAAGTACTAGTACTTTACTGATGTAGTTTTTAAGTTTTTTTCGATTTTCTCAAAATTCGCTCCAACGATTTTGATTAAAATTCAAAAATCAATTATTTTTTAGATGCTATACAATTTTTCCAAGAAAAAATATTTTATTAATAATTACATCCCGAAGAAGCAATAAAGGAGCCGGTCATTTGGGTTGCCTATCTTCCAGTAAACAAATTTGTCACTCGTCTTATCCTAGTGTTTACTCTTTTTTTTTTTAATTAATATTCTCATTCATTAAAATGGATTAGTTTTCCCTTGAGAATAATTTTTATCCATATTTTTTTTTTATTTATTTATGCACGATGTTCACGATAAATTCTTTTTTAATCTATTAAAAAATAAATTTTTTTAACATATGTGTTGAAAATATTAGTATTAAACAACAACAAAAAAAAAATGATATTTAATTTTCTCTCGCTCGCTCACTCTGTGTGGGATGACAGGTTTTTTTCGATATCGAATTCTAAAATTTCATTCCGATCATTTCCAAATTTTATTTATTTATTTATTTATTTTTCATTTAATTTATGGAAATGGAAAAAGGAAGAGCGAATTATGCAATCTACCTAGCCATGAAAATTAATAGTCTAGGTAGGCCAGGATATTTATATATATATGTGTTGTCATATTTATCTCAATTGATTCGGCGCTTGTGTATTTAAGAATATTGTTAGTAATTAATACCTTAAAATCTTCTTTCGCAGATCAGGGCAAAGAGAAGTGGCCTCTAAATTTATTACATATAGGCTCTATCTTAGGCATTTAAAAAAAAATTTACATTCATTAGGAATCTTATATTGAAATGTCAGAGTTTCTCTATAACGTATCTATGACGTATCTTAATCATCTTATCTTTTTTTTTGGGTGGGGGGGGATAAATCCTATTCCACTCAACTGATTATTATGAAATTTGGTCAAGAGCTGGACACAAATATCAAATTATGGCTGAGTTTAAAAATATTTGGTCCAGTGGAAGCTGAAAAAAATAAAAAAAAAAAAAAAAAACTGAAAAAGTATATTAGGAAAGTAGTCTACTAGTATTCTTTGGCCGATTTTCTTCAAAGGCGTGTCGCGTTCCAAGGAGGTGCCTAACTTAAATATAAAATTTCATCCTCTTAGCTCTTTTTGTTCTTGAGATATTTTGTTCAAAGTTAGATCATTTTGCGACCCTCCTTTTTCGTCTCAAGGGGGCCTTAAAACATGATCTCCCATAAAAAACTCGACATAGAATTTTTGTTATTAACATATAAGTAAGAGAAAGTAAAAATAATCCATTAACAGACGTGACAATAAACAATCTTTCTGATTGGCTACAGAAGATCTTAACGCCATCTTTTAGGAAAAATAAGCGAACAGGTTTAGCTCCCATTTCCCCTTAAAAGTACGCGTCGTTGTTATTTAAAGGAAGTATATAGGCTCTACATATAAATAATAATTCATGATATTTTGAATCTCTGCTTTCGCATGAGGTGTATTAACACAATTTATTTTAAATTTGTCAGCAAGTAAGTGATATATATGTTGGTCATATTTGAAGATTTATTTTTATTTTATTTCCAAAACTAACATAACTCGGATATATAAGCTTTTTCTTGTCTTTTATAGCATAATAAAAAGACCGTATTACTTTTTAGAGAGTAAATAAGTTAGAATCAATTCATGAATTATGTACTCGTGTTCTAAAAATGAAATTTTTGACATTAGACAACATGCACCACGTGACTGTCAACTTGACGAGAAGAAAATATATTTTCAATCCCTTTCCCCCAAACTCGATTTAGAGAGATAATTTAATTCATTTGATGATTTAACAACTTGTTTCAATTTTAAAGGGAGAGAGAAAATTAACATGAAACAATATGTTGCTTTTAAACTAAAATTTGGCTCTCTTCGTTATTTATATAATAGAACTAAATTTGATTGAATATAGCTAGCGGCCAGGCTCTATATGTTAAATTTGGGAGAGTTCCAATTAAAAAAATCTGGTGTGACTGGCGCACAGCACACAACTTTCTCTTACCTTCGGTAATCGAAAGTTGTGTACTGTGCTTGTCACACCAGATTTTTTGTGTCGACATGTATTTAGTTTCCGACAGTATGGTACATTCGATTTTCAAGATGTAAAATTTATAAGTATGGCAAAATGTTTATATTTTGTTACCATGGCAACCATTTCTCCTATCTTTTCTATGGAGTACAAGAGTAAAGTGGTCTTCAGAAGATTTCAATCGCAAAATGAGAATATACATTTTAAAGAGCAACTAAAAAATAGTTGATATATGAATTTTAAAAAAAATCGTTGGAGCAAATTTTGAGAAAATCGAAAAAAACTGAAAAAGTGAATCAGTAAAGTACTAGTACTTTTTGGTCGATTTTGTTCAAAAGCTTCGTGTCACGTCCCATGGGGGTGTCTAACTTAAATATAAAATTTCAACCTCCTAGCTCTTTTCGTTCTTGAGATATTTTGTTCACAGACACACAGACAGACAGACAGACACACAGACACACACACACAGACAGACCATGTCGCGAAAACCACTTTTTTGGATTCAGGGGACCTCAAAACGTGAAGATCCATCAAAATCTCGACATCGAATTTTTGACATGAAACCAATACTTTCTCTCTCTATATATTAACATATATATAGAGGTACGAGAAAGTAAAAATTTGTAAAATAATATTAAATGGTTCATAAATTGGATAAATAAACCACTATGGAGGGGCGGGGGGTTGTAGCACTATGTTATTTTTATAAATTTTCTTTGACTTGTGTTATTTGATTTATTTGTATCTCTACCAAAATTGAATCAAAAATTAGACATCACTTCATAAAGATCTGTTCATCCGAATTGACCCTATTCTGGTTGTTTATTTTTTATTAAAATATAAGCTTAGTAGGTCTCAAAATTAAAACCAATGAGATGTGACTGTGTGTTTGATTAGGATGTTGAAAATTTAAAAAATTATTTATTTTTTTAACAGTACTCGTTTCTGTTCCCAATCATAAACTTGAATTGACATTTATTTGAAAATTATAAATATTACAGTATTAAGAAAAAAAAATACAAAATTTACTACTTGAATGTTACACTGATTTTTGCCAGTGAGCAGCTAAAAATAAAAGTTGATGTTCAATTAAAAATCATCGGGTCAATTTTAATGTCCTTCCGGAGTTAGTTATAGAGACAAAACACATTAGGTCTGTTCAATTAAGCGTCCCGAGTAAAATTGATTAAAAATGTTCGAGGGATACACACGCCCGCAGCAGGTCTGCATAGTGAACCAGGAACAGAAGTTTAAAGATTATTTTAATGAACCAATGACTTTAAAGAACGTTCGTGCAATCATAAATTTACTTAACGGAAGGTTTAAAGGACGAAGAGCATTTAACGGATCTCTAAATATAGGGTTACCATAATTTATTGATGTTAGATCCGGACAGACGACTCCAGGTCTGGGGGGTATATAAAAATTTGGCTCTGAAATCTGCATTTATTTAGCTACCCTGAGATGTGGAAAATTTTATCAAATTGCTTGATTTTTAAAATAAAAAAAATAAGTAGGCCTATTATGACCACGTTTTCGGTTCATATTAGTAAAATCCGGACATTTCTCAGATCCGGACGCCAAACCGTACTCTTGTTCCAAATCTGGACTGTCCGGACGAAATCTGGACGTCTGGCAAGCCTGGTATCTAAATACCTTCACACCGAAAGTCATTCAGCGTTTTTTTTTTGGAGGATCTAAGATAGATAGTGAATGCTAAGTAAATCGCTTAATTCATTTAAAGGCGTAAATAATTAATCAATTACCTGAAAAAACGATAAAAGTCAAAGTATTGCAAAAATACCTTTACACTTTCTCTCTTCTGTTGGTTTCCGAATGACATTGAGAGTTTATGGTTTAATGACTGACTCAGTGAGTGACGTTCCTAGTCCACTGATCAATGAACTGAAACTACACTTACCACTACCAAATAAACGTATTCTTTTTTTTTTTTTTTTTTTTTTTTCCATCTCTATGTATGAGTGTTTCGTCCGAAATAGCGTGACGATTTCGACATCCATCGCGAGGTCCACACACAAACAGACAAACCGAGAGAGAGAGAGAGAGAGACCCGTTACCCTTGATGATTTTGCAAAAGTTACGCACACATACACACACATATATTGACGGATTGCAAACGTCTTATTGAGACAAGCCCATAAAGAGCAGCGGATGTTTTGCAAACAAAAATAATTTGCCCTCTAAAATATCACCGAATTAATGAGTTGACATAAATAATATAAGTAAATTTTAATATCGTAATTAACCTATTTAGTTTGAATGTAGAGGGGATAATATTTTCCTTATGGATTATTGTTAATACAAAGACTGTTTAATATGTACATAATTATTATGATACCATATGTTCTCGTTGTCTTTCAACTCACCTTTTAGAGCTGGAAATCTTGTCTCAAAAAAAAAAAAAAAAAATCCATACACAATTTACTTTCATAATCCATGTTGGGCGAATAATAAATTACAAATTAATTTGAACAGATAAATTTAAATTTCCGTAGAAAAGCAAAAGGATCGCAGGTGTTTCGATTTAACAACAGGCTTGACTCTAAAAAATAAAATGATTTCAATTGAAAGAAGGCAAGTGAAACCAGGTGATGTTGGAAAAAAAAAAAAAACTGCATATTTTGTAGATGACGTTTCGAGCTTTTTGCTCTGAAGATGAGAATGCCAAGACAGCTTGAAATATTGAAGCAATATTGCATTGCGAATCTTGCATATATTGCCAATATTCCAGGAATATTGCAAATCTTGCAAAATATTCGCAATATTGCAGCAGTAATATTCTAAGCTAGATGGACATAGCAACATTGCTGCAATATTCCTCTGTCCGCCTCTTTGCAACATTGCAGGAATATTGCGGAAATGTTGCTGTTTGAACTGCAATGTTCCTGCAATATTGTCAATATTGAGAAAGATTGGCAATATTACTGCAATATTACAAGCTCTCTGGGTGATGAACGCTCGAAACATCGGACAAAGTACGCCTGGCTGCTCTTTCCGGGAATTCCCTCTTCTTCCAAATGAAAATATTTTATTAATTATTGCTGGTACATACAAAAAGAATATCCGGAGATTGACACATGGAGCAAATTGAATATACTAATTTTTGTGTGTGAAAAATAATACAAAAATAATAATAAATGGACCACTCTCACATTTTATTTTGTAAATATTTCGACCGACTTCTCTCTTCAGTGCGAAAATATGATTTGTTGCATGTTCTTCAAAACAATGTGTAAAAATTATTTTTCTGAGAAATGGGAGCCAGACTTACATACAAGTATATCGCTCCCACTTCTTTGAAAAGTAATTTTTACACAATGTTTTGAAGAACCTTCCTCAAATCATTTTTTTTGTACTGAAGATGCGGATTGAAATATTTACAAAATAAAATGATGTGAGAGTGGTTCATTTAAAGCTGGGTTTTTTCAATCTATTTTATTTTTTTTTATCTCTTATTTCCAAATATGTATCATGCACCAGAATCCGACATTTATGATCTAAAATTAGAATACAAAAACTTCTCAATATTTTGAGTGCTGGATAGCTGTAATTCTTTATTTTTATCGGTCAGTCTTGCTTGATGAACCTGACGGACCCTCGAAACATCAGAAACAAAGTATATACAGTTTTTATATCTCTGGGTTTTTTCCCTCTCTCTGCCAATTTAATAATGGATAATATGTTGATGTTGGTAAGATGTCCTGGTGCTTGGAGATCCTGGGGACTATGGGACTTCTGGCCCACCAACATACTCACAAAAGACTGTTATAAAGTCTGCATTAAAACAAGGAAAAAAAATCATTATATAAAAATGTCATGTTATTGATAAAAGCGATTGTGCCTTCTTAGAAACGGAAGTAAAAGCCGGGTCACCTGAGCAAAAAAAAAAAAAAAAAAACCGGCCCTTAACCCGGCCAGAATATATAAATAAATATGCAATGCAGCAGCCTGTTGTGTGTGGATGCATTTTATTTTTAGAATCAAATGGCAAACCGACACGCACCTAATCGTCCTATAATTTATTTTATTTATTAACTTATATCTTATTCCAAAACAAAGGATAAAAACATGTTTGACTGGATAATATACAAATGCCTTATCAGGATTTCAATCGAATTTGAATTCCCTCAAAGAATATAAGTCTGATCACGTCTGATCTGATGTGTACCTGGATTGCGACCACGAGTTACCCGAGCTCTAAATGTCTAAACCCCCTTTTTCTCCTTTGAATCAAAAATTAATACGGAAGTGAAACTTTATTCAAGTTGCCGCAACACATCAGCTAATTTTAATTAGTTTTGATTGAAACAAACTCAATTAAATCCAACCGATGCTGTTGAGTTATTTTAAGAAACTTTTGGTTAAATACAATTAGAATTTTAATGCATGACCGGAAGTCGCCGTCTAGACCATGTATGTGAACCGCCGAAGGCGGACTCTAATTTCATCAATTAGTCTTTTTGATTAAATGTCGATTTCTTCTTTCTTTCGAAAACTGGATCAGAAATAGCATCAAGAAGAGAGGGTAAAAAGAAGATGCAAATGAATGAACTCTATTCATATCAGATCTAAACAAAGAAGTGGTCTTTTGAAAGACCAGTGGCAAAATTAGAACTAAATAAATAAGATGCCTATCTCGTTCTTAAGAAAGGGATGCCGCAATATACGGGCTAAAAGAAGAAAAGGATTTTTTTTAATACCGTGTATTTAAACAACTTTTGAACTAGAGAAGTGAAATTTCTAAGGATAAGAAATTGGTCAGATCTGTGGAATATAATTTTCAAAGGGTTGGCCTAATAGATTTCTGATTTTAGAGGTATAAATGTATTGAGTCTAGTTGTCAATCGTCTTTTTCTTGTCCTTTATGTTATTGCTAGGCTTCTGACCACATCGTTCTTACTACCCCAACCGTGGCATTTGAAGGGAGAGCCTAGTGGAGAGGATGCAGCGTTTCGTAACACTTTCAGGGACACAAATCGAAAGTTAACAAGTCTCACTTCAAAAATTCTATATCATATTTCATTCGTTTTTGACTTCTGAAATTAAATTTGTTGACCTATTTAATAGGGCGCCTCCTGATTCATGGATTTTCTCAAATTAGTTTGTCTTTATTTTTACTTTCTCTTACCTCTATATATGTTAATATATATAGAGAGAAAGTATTGGATTCATGTCTAAAATGCGATGTCGAGATTTTGACGGATATACACGTTTTAAGGTCTCCTGAATTCAAAAAAGTGGTTTCCGCGACATGGTCTGTCTGTGAACAAAATATCTCAAGAACGAAAAGAGCTAGGATGTTGAAATTTTATATTTAAGTTAGGCACCCCCATGGGACGTGACACGAACCTTTTGAACAAAATCGACCAAAGAGTACTAATGCTTTACTAATCTAGTTTTTCAGTTTTTTTTCCCGATTTTCTCAAAATTTGCTCAAACGATTTTGATTAAAATTCAAAAATCAATTATTTTTTAGATGCTCTTTAAAATTTATATTCTCATTTTGGCATTGAAATCTTCTGAAAACCACTTTCGAATGTACCGTACCGTCGGAAACTAAATACGTGCCGACACAACAAATCTGGTGTGACAAGCACAGAACACAACTTTCGATTACCGAGGGTAAGAGAAAGTTGTGTGCTGTGCTCCAGTCACATCAGATTTTTTGCTATTCATTTTTCCAGGAAATATTTTTCCTTAAAATTAAATAGAAATAACGCTCTCTATGTTTCTGTGATGGAAAAAAATTTAATTTATTTCCTTCACTATCCTTTATAGGATTATTCTACAAATTAAAAAATGTAATTTAATACGATCCCAAAACCACGGGAGAAAAATTTTTTAATTTCTAATTAATCTCTAAGAAAAAAAATAACGTCTTAAAAATCTTCAAGTTAATTTAATTCTCTTGAAAAATATAAACAAGATTCACTTTTTTGTTTCTTTCATATTTCACGCCTGAGATGATAATTTATTTCCCCTAATTCCCCTTAATAATAAATATTTCTTTTTTATTTCGATTAAAAAAAAATCCTTCTACTTTCTTTTAATGAATCTTTATAACTGCGTAAATGTTGTGAATATAAATGCCAAAAAACAGATGGTTAAAAAGTATATTAAGGTGCAGCACTAGAAAAAAATATTTTTAGACAAAATATGAATTATATTATGAGAGAGGGTGAATCAAATTAATTTTAATTACAGATTAAATAATTTTGTAGAAGCGTGTGCGTGATACCTCAAGTGATTTTGTTATTATCTTGTTACTTTGATAAATAAGCAATTTAGAAAAAAAAATAAAAGCAGCCAGGCTAATTAAGCTCCCCAATTACCAAAATATTTTCCTTTTAATTTAAATTTGTTTATACTTTATTTAAATCTGATATTTTTCAAGTCTGTGGGTTGGAATAACGTTAAATGTTTAAACATTCCGTTAAGTAAATTTATGGTTGCACAAACGTTCTTTAAAGTCATTGGTTCGTTCAAATAGTCTTTAAACTAAAGGTGAAAATTCAACTTTAAACTATTATAAAGAATCTTGAATCTTAGTTGTTTAATTTTTCGTATTGAATTTATTTAGTGTTTATAGCTAAACACAAAAATGAATTAATTTAATTTCCAAAACGTATTAAGCGGGATTATTATAGATATTCGTGTAAAATATTTTTTTTTGAAAGATTAATATTTTTTACCCTACATTGACTTGACGACGAGGAAAAATATTCGAAATCATATATTTAGTGTTCGTGGAAACCGAATCGTAAACATATGAAGTAAATAAGTTGTTTTATACAACTATGCTTATAACTAAATATAAAAAACAAAAAGTGCCGCCCAGTGCGGACCGCACCCCCCCCCCCCCGCCCCGCCCACTGATTATAAATCATACACCTCATCTACATAAAAAATTGTCATTCGCGCTGGCCCATTATTATCAATTCCTCACTTCGTCAGATTAATATCTATAATAATTTATACATATTGAAAATTAAAGGAATCCGAATTAAATGAATGCGTTTTTATGCATAGCTAGCTGCCTCTCATGATTATATAGACAATAAATTACTTGTCGGCTATGATGTCCCAGTCGTTTTGTATTTTACATTCCTTGGATAACTGATCGTTAAGTTAAGCATTTATAACCGTCTATAATTTTAAGACCTAGTAAAATTAAAACATCGATAACTAGAGAAACTTTAGCTATTTGTAGAACTGTTTTCTTGAAATCCACCATGTATGAATTACATGTGAATTCGGCATGTTAGTATGTTAATCGATAGGCAACCAGACTACCATTAAATCTTTGTGGATTGCATTCTATAAAAGACAGGCGTCCCTTTTATTTTTTTCTTATTACCAAATATATATTTTCTTTCATATTTTATTAATTAAATAAATTTCTAGCTATTCAGGTCTATTCTCTAAGCAAAAAGGTTAACTTTTCAGCGTTAATTCATATATATTAACTCCTTGCCTCAAATTGCTTTTTTGTAAGCAAAAACTTTAACTTCAAAGCGTTAACATTTAGACAAGAGTGTTAAAAATTAATATCATGTCAAATGGGTGCCTTTTATATTTTAACGCCGTATTTAATGCCAAAAAATGGCGTCTTTAACCTAAAGAGTAAGGTTATGATTTTGACAGTTTTGCGATAAAACCAACATGTTAACGGCGCTGTTAAGAGTTAGTTTAGAGAATAACATTTTTTAACTCTGGTGTGTCAGATAGGCCTTTGAAAATAACAAATCAAGTTAGTAATGCGCAAGCGCAAGAGGTTAGCGAGGGGTCTAAAAACACTAACAAGCAGATAACATATCTTCATATGCATCGTTAACATCTGGTGCTAAAAAATAAAATGTTAACGTCGCTGTTAAAACTTGGTTAAAAGCATAGATAGCTGATGTTATTACTTTACTTTTTAACACTCATTTGATGATGATGTTAATTTTTAACGTCTGTTTTTAGAGAATAGACCTGATTATAATTAAAATTTTATCGCTCAAAAATGAGAACCTCGAATCTTTAGAATACTTTCTTTGTTTAAAGCAAAATTAATTAAAAATTAAAAATCACCGTTTTGACTTAAATATGGTTGTCATTTATTCTTCGAAACTTTATCCATCAGTCGTCCAACAATTTTTTAATGCTAATAATTTTCTGTTTGAAAATTTCGAAAACTTGTATTAATTAGCTCGTTCCTAAGCACGACACTTTTATAAACTCAAAAGGGTGCGACTGAAATCAAAGCCTTGCGGCTAGTTATTTCATAACTATTAATAAAATTAAATGTGAAAATAATTTGCGAATTTCGTTCACGCTTAATAAAGAAAGGGTTCAATTAATATGCCTCGCTATTACTGTCATTGAAGGCCGGAAGCATTATATACAAAAAATAAAAATAAAATAAAATAAAATGACTTCCTTTCACCGACAAAGTAAAAGATCTTCTAGAGCGTAATTTTCTAATTATATCATTATAACGCGGTAATCTTTTTTTTTTGCCTTATTACATGTTATATATAATCAGATAGAAAAATTAAAATATGAATAGTTGAAAATGAATTTAAAAAAATCTGATCAATACTTTTTTAAGCCAAATTTGAAGTCTCAATGGTTTTCGCAACTTGGTCTGTCTGTGAACAAAATATCTCAAGAACGAAAAGAGCTAGGAGGTTGAAATTTTATATTTAAGTTAGGCACCCCCATGGGACGTGACACGAAGCTTTTGAGCAAAATCGACCAAAGAGTACTAGTACTTTACTGATTCACTTTTTCAGTTTTTTCCGATTTTCTTAAAATTCGCTCTAACGATTTTGATTAAAATTCAAAAATCAATTATTTTTTAGACAATCTTTAAAATGTATATTCTCATTTTGCCATTGAAATCTTCTGAAGGCCACTTTACTCTTGCACTTTATAAGAGAAATGGTTGCCATGGTAACAGAATATAAATACTACATTTTATATCTTGAATTCTAATATATTGGCGAAAACTAAATAGTTGTGTGCTGTGCGACCAGTCACACCAGATTTTTTAAAGTCTTCGGCATCTGTGACCATACTCTTGCACTCCATAGGAAAGATAGGTTGCCATATGGTAACAAAATATAAATATTTTCCCATACTTATAAATTTCACATCTTGAATTCAAATGTACCGAACTGTGGGAGTCTAAATATATGCCGACACAAAAATCTGGTGCGACCAGTCACACCAGATTTTTATATTAAGGCAACAATATTTTCAACAACCTTGTAATTATAATTTGATCATAAACATTTTCAATTTATGTTTATGTATGAAGATGGTCTTAATCGTGTCCGAAACGTCAGCCCATAGAGAAAAATAAATAAAAAACAAAATATTACCTGCACTCTTCATTTTCATATCTATATCTTGAAAAAAACGGGGGGGCGGCGCCCCCACCCCACAACCCTCCCCCCCCCCTCGGGCGAAAGTTGTGTTTGTGTGTCAAGATTTTCGTGTGACATATATTTAGTTTCCGGATATATTAAAATTAAGATGTAAAATTTATAAGTATGGGAAAATATTTATATTTTGTTACCATGGCAACCATTTCTCCTATCTTTTCTATGAACACAAGAGTAAAGTGTGTCAAACAATTTTGAGGGCAAAACGAGAATATACATTTGAAAGAGCATCTAAAAAATAATTGATTTTTGAATTTTAATCAAAATCGTTAGAGCGAATTTTGAGAAAATTGAAAAAACTGAAAAGTACATCAGTAAAGTACTAGTACCCTTGGGATTTTGATTAAAAGCATTTTCCGGTCCCGGGGCTGCCTAACTTAAATATAAAATTTAACTTCCTAGCTCAATTCCTTCATGTTAAAATTGACACACACACACAGACACACAGAAGAAGACCATGTCGGAAAATATTTTGGATTCAGGGGACTCAAAACAAAGATCCATCAAAATCTCGACATCGAATTTTTGAATAATCAATATCTTATATATATTAATATATAATAGGAGAGAAAAAAAATAATTTATTATCGCGGAAAATACAAAAACATTTTTGTATTGAATAAAATAGACAGTTTATTATATTATAGGCCTTCAGGAAATTTAAATAATAACCAAGAGCGAATTCACAAGCGTGTCCTTTAGGGCCGCCCAACTGAGATTCATTTACGGTCAAGGTCAAGTAATAAACTCAGGATTAGAGGATTTAGAAGTTTACATAGGATTTCTAAATACCTTTTTTTTTTTAAATCAAAATATCGTAATTTTTTGTGAAATGAATCATTGTGAAAGAATTACTATAATATCATGACCTCTAGTTTGTCAATAGGTTATTATTATTTTTTTTTTTTTTATAATTAGAACTTCAAGGATATCCTCCTCCTATTTAAATCATAGTTCGAAAGGATTCGTTTTTTTTTTTTTTTTACTTTCTCTTACCCTATATATGAAATATATAAAGTATTCGATTCATGTCGAAAATTCTATGTCGAGATTTTGATGGATCTTCACCTTTTTTTTTTTTTTCATTTTCAATTACTCATATTCACATTCCTCAAGCTGCTCCATAAAATCTCTCTCAGAGATATGAGCAATGTAAACACACGACGACGACGACCGAGAGTGAGACTATAAATAGATTGAGGCATTAGGATACGTCATCAAGAACATAGGACAATTACATAAGCAAGCCAACAAGGTTTGCACTCACTCTCTACTTTGATTTACTCTTTTTTATTCATATTATAATAGACTTGGAACTTCTTTTGTCGAGGCTAAAGAATGGGATGAATCATGATGATCTCCAGGAAAAAACATAACTTGCCAAAAGCGCTTCTCTTTCTCTTTTTTTAGTATTTATTTGTAAACTAGTCGCAAAGCCCGCCTTCCGCGGGCATATAGTACATGAACTAGGGGGTCTGCCCCACCTGGACACTCTTGCTCGCCTTTGGCGGGCTAATTTAGGATATTTCTTGTTGCAATGCGACTGTTCAGATCTTAAGGAGGGCAAGGCTCTTGAGTTCAAGCGAGGGCACCGAGTGGGGACAGCAAAATGGTGAATTTATGACTCCTCTATTGCGTAGCTCCTCCCACAGCCCTAGTCGTATATCTGGAAAGCTGAACCTCAGAGCTACTAACTTCCTCTCTAATTTCCAAGCCAACTTGCCATTTTGGAAGAAATATGATTACTACGTCACTCCCTGGTTCATGTACTTAATTCCAAATAGATTCATTGAAAATTGTGGATTTCTATAGAATATATATTAATTAGGGTCCGACCGAAACAAATTTTCGCCGAAACCGAAACCGAATATTCGGCCTCACCTTTTTTTGGAAACCAAAAAAAAAAAATTTTTTTTTTTTTAAAAAAATATTTTTTTTTTTTTTTTTTTTAATTTTCCTCCCCCTAAAAAAATTTTTTTTTTTTTTTTGGGGAAAAAAATAAATTTCCTTCCCTAAATTTTTTTAAATATTAATACATATATTTTTCCCATTTCATTTTTAATTATATAGATAAATTTAACGGTTAATTATTCATGAACTTAAGATTTTTTGTGAATAATGACCTTTCCGGGATCCCCCCAAACATACACAAAAAATTTCTTCAAAATTGGTTCAGTCGTTTAAGAGGAGTTCAGTGACATACACACATACAGAAGAATTATATATATAAAGATGAAAATATGAATAAAACGATTCCGATATATTGGAATGCCAGAATTGAATAAGTAGAAGAAAAGGGCTGGATTTTTAAGATTCATTAATTTCTAAAAATCTTACCAGTAAATAAACTTCCAACAAGTATTCAACCAATCACAAGAAGATGGAGCAATCCGACATTCATCTCGGAAAACCCTAGCAAAAGCCTTAACAGGGATGATATGACCTCACTCCAATTTATCTCTCAGCTCAAGAACTAAAGGCACTGGAACCTCGCTTAACAAGCTTAATTCGTTCCAGAATCATACTCGTAAAGGGAAATAATAACATTCTCCCCATAGAGCTGTCCTCCCCTTGACACAGACTTACTCTTTCCACAATAGCCCTCAGGCAACTCTACGAGGAGAGGGAGTGCTGTGACATCCCGTCCTGTGGAAGGGACGTAAAGAAGGTTCCCTCTCAGTGATGCATTCTTCGAAAGGAGTAGGCTACACGCCGGTGCTGAGGGAGTCCCTCCTCAACTAGGACATCCTCCCTAGCATAGAAGAGGTTGGATATAAGGAGCCGGTTGGAACCAGAAATAAGGATTAGTTCACTAGCTAGAGACGAAAGCAGGAGGAGGAGTTAGAGATAGGAAATGATGTAACTTCACGGGGTGCCGGTAGATGGCTACGGCCAGAGGCCGGTTGGGTTTGAGGTGTGTGTCTCCGTACACGTAAGCACCTCGGGTAAATAAACGGGGATCCCGATAGGAATTTCAAATAAATAAAAAAATGACACAGACTTACAATCAGGGACTTCCCTTTTCCTCGTTACTCATTATGCGAAACGTCGCTCGTTAAGCAAGTCATTCTTTTGCAATTTGTTTTGCTCGTTATGCGAGGTTCTACTGTAATTATTACAATTCTTAGGACTTGACAAAATTTATAATAGATTTATGGTATTAATCATAGAGAGCAGGGAACTATAATCTCATCTAGTGACAGACTAACCGTTTCATAAATCAATTCCAGATGTTTAAAAAACGGCTTTTATTAGCTTACACGAAGATATAATACTCTTGTCTTGTTTTCGGTTTTAAATCAATTTTATTATTCTCTTCTGATTCTTCTAATTATTATTTCTTGTCTGGATAGGTGAAAGAAGAAGAAAATTCGCAGCTAGTTGTATTTCATTATCTTTATTCCCATCATGTTGACGTTTCGATCCCGGTCGGGATCATCCTCAGAACAGATGGGTGTTTAATATGTCTAAATTATATAATTCAACCTGATTTCCTGATTTGTCTTGCGACGTGACCATCGACTCTCTTGACCACTTGGTTTTCAATCATATTTTTAACTTATATAATTTATTTATATTTATATGCAGTGGGTATTCGGGGGGCAGGGGGCGGGCCCCCCCAGCCTTCTCCAAAACAAAAAAAAACCTATTGTTTTCCCTAATTATTATTTTTTTCTAAATAATTATTTTATTAACTCTCATAAATTCAAAATCTAGCAAAAAACCTATAAATAATTGAAAAAATCTCTAATATTTACGAATTTTGTATTAAAATTATTTTTTATTTCAAGAAAAAAAAATTTTTTTATTTGATTTTTATTTATAATTATTATATTATCTAAAAAAAAATTCTCCACTTTAAGTTTCTTGGAGAAGGGGGGTGTCATAAAACTTTGGGCCCCCCCAAGCAGAAATCCTGGCTACGCTACTGTTTATATGTATATCTTTTCAAGTTCTGTAAACGATATATGGTTGAATTATATAATTTACACATATTAAACACCCATCTGTTCTGAGGATGATCCCGACCGGGATCGAAACGTCAACATGATGGGAATAAAGATAATGAAATACAACTAGCTGCGAATTTTCTTCTTCTTTTCACCTATCCTGATTAAACTACCAGCTATAAGTCCTTCGAATCTAATTTCTTGTCTGTTCAGAGAACAAAATATATCCAGATCGAAAAGAGCTAGGATGTTTAACTTTGATATTTAAGTTAAGTGCCACCCCCCCCCCCGGGACGTAACACTAAGCTTTT
The DNA here is from genome assembly GCA_023213315.1 of Euborellia annulipes. Taxonomy (NCBI): domain Eukaryota; kingdom Metazoa; phylum Arthropoda; class Insecta; order Dermaptera; family Anisolabididae; genus Euborellia; species Euborellia annulipes. The sequence goes on from JAKCPI010006285.1 coordinate 76,123, forward strand.
GAACAAAATCGGCCAAAGAGTACTAGTACTTACATTACAAGTGTACTTTTTCAGGTTTTTTCGATTTTCTCAAAATTCTTAATTAAAATTCATGAATCATTATATATTTAAAATGTTTTACCAAATGTTTCCCTTGAAATTATTCGAAGTACACTTTACTTTTGTACTTCATAAGAAAGATAGGAGAAATGGTTGCTAAAATATAAATATTTTTCCATGGTAATAAATTTTTACATCTTATTATTATTGTTGGGGAATAAGGGCGCTTCATCTACCAAGGCTATGCGGGATTTTTTTTTTACATCTTGAATTCTAATATATTGGCGGAAACTAAATTAACAAAAAAATCTGGTGGGATAAGCACAGAACATAACTTTCAATTACCAAAGGTAAAAAAAAAGTTATGTGCCTGATTTTTTTGTTTTTGAACTTTACTACATTTCTCTCCAAAATGCTTAGGCAACTTTGTTTTTTTTTTTTCGTTCTTTCCTGTTTAAAACCAAGAGCACTTTAGCTAAAGGATTGAGCTAGTCATTTGGGTTGCCTATCTTCCAGCAACCAATGTTATTACTCTATTGCTTTTGGTGTGATTATTTTTTCATCTCTAGTATAAATTTTATCATTTTTTTAAATTAATAAAAATATAATTAATATTCTCCCTCTTTTTTTAAAGAAAGGTCTTTGGCCATATGCCGAAAAGACGGAGGTTATCTAAAAAATAACTAAATAGAGAAGTTGGAAAAGCAAAGCTTCTAAATATTAGAAAATAAATTATTGACTGATAAATATTAATTACTCTTGTTATGTTGCAAGTTGATTCCTCTTCTTAAAATAGAACTGAATTGAATATCGAAAGAGAATTTAAATAAATTACCATCTTTATAAAAAAAAAAATGAGCTGACTTGACAAATTGTATATAGGCTACCACAAACAGAACATTTATTAAATTTCATTTAATTTTTTTTTTTATGAATATTTCACTTATTAAAGTGGGCTTGATGTCTGATATGGAGTCTTTATGCATTCTGAATTTGACACGTGCGTGTATTTCAATTAGGAGTTTCATAACAATCCCCATATAAATAGAGAAGATTAAAACAAAAATTAAGGCTTAGAATAAATGCATATGAATATTATTTTGCGAAAATATTGAATAATAAATTAGTCAAATAATTCCTGTAAAAAAATAACTCTGCCTTTATCATTTTCATAAATTTAAATAAAATAAGGCTTAATATTAAAATTTCACAACTATTTGTTAAAAGTCGGTGCATTTTGAAGAGAAACTTTGCATTGGAAAGGACATTTGAGTTAACTTCAATTATACTAAAAAAAACATCTCTAAAATAAATGGGATTCTTTTTCTTTTCTCAAAAGATTGCATTCTTTAAAAATAAAATATAAAGAGATTTACGCTTTCGAAATTGAAATAGGAGGATCTTATTATTACTCGTATTTTATTTTTATTTTTTTTTACATATAAAAACATTATTTGAAATTCTCTTCCTTATTTAAATGAAGGATATTTCCTGTGACTTGCTCAGAGAGAAGATATTAGCTTTTCTTGCCTAGAGTGCCGGGTTCTTCAAACAATTTTGAAGCCGAATTGAGAATATACATTTTAAAAAGCATCTAAAAAATAATTGATTTATGAATTAAAATCAAAATTAAATAAAAAAAAAAAATAAAAAACTGAAAAAGTACACTAGTACTTTTTGGCCGATTTTGTTAAAGGTGCGCGTCTCGAAAAACTGTTAGAACACAATTGACTACCGAGTTACTCGAGGCGGCACGAGATGGCGTTATTTTTTCCCATAGGGAACCAAGGGATTTATTCCATTTCATTTGAAAGATTCCAGCTTATTAATTAAGGGTAAAAAATTAATTATTTTTTAACACAATGATTACTAATTTAATTATCTATAGGATATAGAGCGATTTTTTTTTTAATATCTTTTATTTAATGCGATTAATCTAAAAAAAAATTTATTTTTTCGAAAATCAAAAAAAGAGACTTCTATAAGTTGTAGATATTTTAAATAGCTTTACTTAAAAAAAAATTTCAGGTCGATAGCTCCAAAATTGTGGCCGCTGGAATCTCCCAAAATTAGCACCCCGATACCCGATACATCGGGTATACACTCCTCCACAGAGAGACTAATATATATATAGATATACTTTTCTATGTGTTCTAATTCTTGTTGTAACTTGTCCACAGGCCTGGGTACCTCGAGTTTAATTCCTGCTTCTGCCAGTAAGGGCTGAGTCGCCGACCCATTACCACCTCGTCTCCGCGTTTGTTGGCTTCAAATCCAGATTCCCTCATTTGGTGAGTAATTCTTAAAATGTTTATAATTCTTATTCATTATTTAAATTGTATCGCGAGAGAGAGAGAGAGGAGAAAGAAACGTTTTTAAGTGAAATGAAATCGTTAATTCTTTCGCATTTGTTTTTAACGAGAAATATTATAGGCTGGAGACATAAAAAAAGGGTTAAATGTTGTTGTTTTTATGATAAACAAAATGTCCCTGGGTTGGCCGATTCGATTTCGATTTTAATTGGAAATCGATTTTCGATTCAAACTCGAATCGATTCAGTGTTAAAGAAAAAATCGATTTTTGACGGTCGATTTTCGATTTTACTCACACACATCCACAGTCTTCTCGGCAACTCAGGCCATATAAGACTTTTGACGATACTAGTATTTTTATAATATATAATATATAAAATCGACCAAAGAGTACTAGTATTTTACTGATGCACTTTTTCAGTTTTTTTCGATTTTTTCTAAATTCGCTCCAACGATTTTTTTTTTTTAATTCAAAAATCAATTATTTTTTAGATTCTCTTTAAAATGTATATTCTCATTTTACCATTGAAATCTTCTGAAGACCACTTTACTCTTGTACTCCATAGAAAAAATAAGAGAAATGGTTGCCATGGTAACAAAATATAAATATTTTCACATATAAATTTTACATCTTGAAAATTGATTCGATTACCGAAGTTAAGAGAAGATAGTGTGCTGTGTGTCACACCAGATTTTTTTTTAACAAATCAAATTTTAACATCTGATGCAATTGGTATTTTATATAATTTTAGATTTAGTCGTTTTAGGTGTCAAGGTTGTTAATTTGAAATTGTTGTTAGTCATCTGTGTCAAGGAATACACGTTAGTCTGATAATATCTCGGGATGGTTTCCCGTTTCCTGCCTCAAGAAGAAGTGTTAGATCAATTTTTGTCATGTAGATTTTAATTTATTTTTTCTAACTTTTCATAGAACCCGATGATTTTAATCAATCCCTGATGATTTCATTACATTTTTTTGTTTGTTTTTTGAAATATATAATAGTAACAAAAAACATCATTTGAATGGCTTAACAATTTGCATTTTTATTAGATATCTCTTTTCTTGGTATGTTTTAAAATGCGTGATTTGTAAAGTATTTCCGTTTTGTTATTTCTTTCGATATTTTCAATCTCTGGTAGAAATTTTATTGTAAGTGGAAGAAGATATTAGATTTAACGACTTACTATCAATTACAAGAAGTAATTTGAATAACCCTCAAATAATTAATAGAATTATTTAATTACCAACTTGGGCATATTAAAAAAATACTTCTCGGTCCATTTAGGGGTTTGCTATATATTTATATAGTAAATTATATATAAAGTATTTTGGCCGATTTTGTTCAAAAGCTTCGTGTCACGTCCAAGGAGGGTATTAAACTTAAATTTAAAATTTCAACCTCGTAGGTCTTTTAGTTCTTGAGATATTTTGTTCACCGTCACACACACACACACAGACCAATTTACAGGACCCACTTTTTTGGACTCAGGGCTCCTCAAAACATGAATATTCATCAAAATCTCGAAATTGAATTTTGGACATGATCGCAATACTTTCTATAAGCTTATATATTTCATATAGAAAAGAGAGAAAGTAAAAAAAAAATCGATTTTTTAAAAACTTTTTTAGTAAATCAGCTCTCCTAAAAATTTAGCCCAGTGAAGATTTGGTACCTTTTCATGTGAACGGTCACATAACCTGATCCTGGAGGACTTAACCTACCCGAGATTTCGCCGCGCTTGGCATCTCTTAACCGCAACGATTGTGGAAACTGTTGCTCTAAACCCTTGCCAGACCCCCTGACATTTTAATTAAAAAAATCTTTTCAGCAACATTCACTAATATTGCAAAGAATACATAAATTTATTTTTATTTCTAACTTCATTTGGGAGAAATCGTAACTTGAGATGTAAGTAGTGGCTGTGTATGTTGATTAAAGGAGATATGGAAGCAGAGGCTGCCAAAAAATAAAACTCTGAATGCTTAACCAATCAGCCGGAGACGTTTCGGTTTATTTATTATAAATCATCTTCAGTCCATTACTCTGAGCATAAATATACCAATTAATGGACTGAGGATGGTTTATAATAAATAAACCGAAACGTCTCCGGCTGATTGGTTAAGCATTCAGAGAATTTTATTTTTTTGGCTGCCTCTGCTTTCATATCTCCTGAAATCGTAACTTTATAATTAATAACTCAAAAAGTTATAGGAATTTCGGGACCAAAATATATTTCCTGTAATTCCTTATAAGTCCTCTTTAAGCGTATAAAATTTGGTTTCGAAAATTCAACGGAAATATTCTTTTGATAGGTTGGCCAAAAAAAAATTACTAGTGTGTACCGGTAATTAACGGCGCCCTAGTTGAGCTACGCCCCATCACCCGCCCTAAGGGGTTTGCTACGCCTCTGGTCGCGACCACGAGTTACCAAAGCTAAAACTGACATTTCTTTTGGTATTTTTATGCATGTCTTCCTGCCTTTCAAGTTTAATTAATATGAGATTAGGATTAGAAAAAATAAACTCAAATAAATTTTTCAACATATTCGCAAAACATTTTTTTCTTCTTGTTGTTATTGCAAACAAGAGATGTTAAACAAAATCAAGACAGCAAGTGGCATCCACATGACTTGTTTTTCTTTTCCCCCTCCTTCAGATTAAACGACATTCATTGATAGTTGAGAGAGAAAGAGACTCTCGGTGTGTTTGCTTTGGAGTTAAGAGAGATGGAGAATGGGGGGGGGGAGAGGAGATTAGATGGACTTTTGGACCTCTGGCCACGGAAGCCATCACTTGGGAGTTAATAGCAATCAATTCCTGTGGGAATGATCTCTTCCGTTTGAGGAAGAAAGAAAATCACCGATCAGCAACTAAATCACATCTGATGTTATGAAAACAACAACAACAAAAAAGATGATTTGACGCATTATTATAAATGTTTATATATAGGATTATCCGCTTCAAGTATTTGAAGTTCCAAGTCCGATATAAAAAGGTACTTAAGTAGAGGTTTTGCCACGTCCGTTACCTCCCATTTGGTTTAGTTGTATTTGAAATCGAAATATTAACTTGTCAACAGTATTTTTTGAAGGTTTAAAATAAGTAAAATGAAAATTTGTAAACGGGCCAAAAATTTCTCTAATTAAATAAACAACATTTCTTGAAAATTAGTCATTTTTTTTTTTACTGCAATGTTAACGACTTTTAAAATATTTTTCATCTTAGCTAAAATAATATTTAATGAAAAATTTTCCTTCTTTCATTATGGAAACCAATTATGAAATACCCAACATTTCATTTGTTCATTGTATCTTTATTTTTACATTTTTCGGATTTACTTGAGAGGAAAAATAAATATTTTCGAAATTTTTACTGATTCATGAGTTAAATTTTTTTTTATGTTGTAAGAGTGGATGGCTAATTTGACCATAAGATAGTCAGGAGCCGCATCTTGTGAGTACAGTCGGCGCCACAATTGCCTGATGTGCTCGAGAGTGGAACCTTGAGCTAGTCAACCAAACTAATATTTGTAAAATTAATAAAGAAACTAAGGGGAAAAGCTACTTTAAGACAACACATCTGACGGCTAAGCATTTTGGTTGCCTAAGCTCAAGGCTGGCACATCAGGCCGACTGAACGTGGATGACAACCATGGGCGTATCCAGTGGGGGCAAGAGGGAGCAGCTGCGCTCCTTCCAAACTTGAAATATATAAATAAAAAAACTTAAAAAATTCACGCCATCTGAAAGAAGATAAAAACTTCGAGTGGCGCCACCTCCTTTCTCCAGTTAGGATTTAATAAAATAATAAAATGGAAATTAGCAAAGTTGCCCCACCCCCTTCCGTTTTCACCATGATGGCCTCCACGATTTACGCGCGTTCCTAACAAAAATGCATTCCCAGCGCCCGAGCGACGGCGGAGAAATGCGAGGTTAGCCGAAGTCTTGGCGAGGCGACGCCCACCTTTCTTTATTTCCTTCTATCTACTGTAGGCCGAAGGCGAGCAAGAGGTTACAGCTGGCGCAGTTCCCTGGCCCGCCGAAGGCGGGCTTTCCGTCTATTTAAATAATATTCATATTAAATTATATTCTGAGTTGAAGAAAAGGTGTGAGGAACTTCGTTCCTGCCAAGGGTACTACAACCCCACACGTTTGCTTTTTTCTTTCAAAATGTCATACATAACCTATTAGTGTCTTTTTGTTTCTTATTTTTATTTTTAATTGCCAAATCAAACGGTAAAAGTGAGAGCTCATAAGCGCTTACAGGTCAAATCAAAAGACTGAAAATAGCACTGATAAGCGTGTGAGCATCCAAATCGAACTCACCCAATATCTGTAATCCAATCAAAAAACCCCCCATCTTCCCCAAAACCCCAACTCATTCCAACCAAATCTCCTTTTCTTTTTTTTTTTTTTTTTTTTTTAAAAAAAAAAAAAATATAATCTTAACAAAGGCAACAATTTTGTTACATGCGGAACTTGAACCAGAATTGAGATTGTTTATAGGTTCACAGATTACGATCCAAGATTAAGTTTGAATGCTTATAGATATTAAGTTTCCATACTGAACTAATTCTTATATTACCATAATTGTTACACTGCCTAATACCTTTAAAAACCACATCAAAAAGAAGTCGTTAAGTTAGTCCCTTCTCTTGTTACTAAGAACTCTGCGATTTCTTCTATTTCTCCTACTGCTTCTTCTCTAGATCATATTTGATCATAATATGGAAATTTAAGGCAAACAAAGAGGAGCAAAGAGGAACAAAAGAAGCCATTACTGAAACAAGGGTAGTTGTTGTGGAGGGAGAGCACGAATTTGAAAAATCACTTTCGACATTGAATCTAAATATATAATTATTTTCAACGTGTTGATCTGCTAGCCAACAAAACAAACAGACGAACGATTTTGACGATAATTTGTAAATATTGAGTCAGAAAAAGACCTTCAAATAGCAATAAAAATAACATGGTCGAGACAAAAAAAAAATGATGCAACCCTTAATTGCAATGTTCTCTAAGAAGATACTTTAAAAAATTCCCTTCTCCAAGTTGACTGACATTCAAGTTTCGTGAACTACCAAGTTTGTAAGAAGATTAAACTGAACAAACAACACCTCAGTATTCATACAAAAAATGACGTCATCCCACTTGATTTTTTTTTATATAAATAAATATATTTTGAGAAATTTAGATAAACAGAGAAAGCAAATTATTTTCGTACTCTTAAGTTATTTTAAAATAGCAAGCAAGAGAGAAAAAAAAAATATTTAGATTTGATAGCTACTAACTATTTCAAAACTATTTGAGGCCTCTCGCTAATCATGTGCGAATATTTAGTGTAAATAATTTCATTTAAGTGTCCGTGTCAATTGAGAGCTGATGCGTTGACAAATTTATAAATGATTGAAGTGAAACTATTAAGGATATTTAAAAAATTTTATTTCGAATCGTGGTTTATTTTAATAATACAAAAAATTGGTAAATAATGTTTCGGTCACTATTTTTGCAGCTTTATCAAAGTTAAATTAAGAGCTGTAGAAGTTGTAATTTATTTTAGTTAGTTTTTTGTATTAATAATTGATAAATTAAAAATCTGGTGTGACTGGCTGCACAGCACACAGCTTTCTCTTATCTTCGGTAAATGATAAGTAAGTTCTGTGCATGTCACACCATATTTTTTTTGTCGAGTAGATAGTTGTAAAATTTGTAAATATAGAAAAATATTTATATTTGGTTACCATAGCTCTACCTTTTCTATACAGTGTGCTTCAAAATGAGAATATACATTTTAAAGATGACCTAAAAAAAGATTAATAGATTTAGAGCGAATTTTGAGAAAATCGAAAAAAAAAAGTGAAAAAGTACTAGTACTTTTTGCTCAAAAACTTCGTGTTAAGTGCTTAAATATCAAATTTCAACATCTTTTAACATATTAATATATAGGTAAGAGAAATTATAATAAGTTAAAATATTTTTAAAAAAATTGCCAAAATTTTCCCTAAAAAGTACGAAAAATTTTAATTAAAAATGAAATAAAATAAATGAGAATTAGATATATTTAATTTAAATTTGGTGGTATGATCCGATATTTATAAATACTAGTCGCGCGGCCAACCGAGGGTCCGAGGGCAGACGAACAGACAGACAACTCCTGATTAGGGGTGTTCGATTATGGGAAAAAATAATCGATTATCGATTATGAAAAATAATCATTATTCGATTATTGGATCGGAACAGACAAAAAAATAATCGAATTTCCATTTTTCCCTCTCGCGAAAATCATTTGAAAATGAAAATTTTTTTGTAAAATTTCCATTTTTTCTCTCATGCGAAAATTTTTTTTAGTCTTCCATTTTGTCCCTCTCTTGAAAATCATTTGGCATCCCATCTTTACAAACGCATATTTTTCGAAAATAATTATTTTTTAAGAAAATAATCGATTAATCGATTATTTTGCACAGCCCTTCTCCTGATTAATATTTTAAAAGGAAAGTTTTTCAATTTTTTCTTTTATTTGGAAAATCTTTCCGATGTTAATCCGTTGAGTGAGAGATAAGCTTGACACCAAGCAAACAAAACAAAAAGAGAAAAAAAAAAATTTGCCAATATTTGAAAAGGAAATAAAATAAAAATGTCATTCGAGAGATTGATCAAGATCGAATAGGTATCGTTGAGTCTTCCTTTTAGGTATATTTAAAACTTACTCTTAATACGGTGATAAATTTCTTTTTTTTAAATAATATTCTTTTCTGCTGAATGTTTTAATTAAATGAGCAATTTCATTAGAAGTAAACTTTGAACTTGATTCGAAGGAATATAATTGTATATATACCAATATAAGATAACTTTGATTAATTAAAAAATGAAAAATGATTTTAAAAAATGACAATATTTCTCAAAGTTTTATATCAATTTCCATAAAAAAAAAGATATAGATCTACATACAAAATATTTCCTAAAAGTTAATTTTATATTTATGAGAAAATTAAGTTCTTATACACTTTGGTCATTTGATTTATGATTAAAATTTGTTTCAATTGACTTGGGAATTCCGAAAAGAATAAAACAATCAATAATAAAACAAGGAATATAGGAAAAATTAGAAATTAAATATATTTTAACAAGTTTGTAATATAACTAGCTGCGCACCCCGGCTACGGCCCTTGTATTTTATTGTCTAATTTTTTGCAAAAAGAGACCTTTCTCTTCATTAATATTTCTTTACAAATCTGGGGTGACTGGTCGCACAGCACACAACTTTCTCTTACCTTCGGTAATCGAAAGTTGTGTTCTGTGCTTGTCACGCCAGATTTTTTTGGGTCGAGATATAGTATTTAGTTAACGCCGATATATTAGAATTCAAGATATAAAATTTAAAGTTGGCAAAATATTTATATTTTGTTACCATGGCAACCATTTCTATCTTTCCTATTAAGTACAAGAGTAAAGTTGTCTTCAAACAAATTTGTGAGCAAAATGAGAATATACATTTTAAAGGGCATCTAAAAAATAATTGATTTATGAATTTTAATCAAAATCGTTAGTGAATTTTAAAAAAATCGAAAAAACTGAAAAAGTACCTCAGTGAAGTATTAGTACTCTTTGGCCGATTTTGTTCAAAAGCTTCGTGTCACGTTCTAGGGGAGGTGCCTAACTCCTAGCTCCTTTCGTTCCTGTGATATTTTGTTCACAGACAGACCATGTTGCAAAAACCATTTTTTTTGGATTCTTTGACATGAATCCAATACTTTCTAAATTAAAATTAAATATACAAATTAAACACTAGGTTATTTGTTTCAAAGGTTTTATTAATTAAAAATTAACACTTAATACGTATTAAGTCCCCGAATACAAGTTCTTCTGTATATAAGGTTATACTTTGAACAGCCGGATCAACACCGCCCATATATTTATTTTAGTATAAATTAATCCTGGCTGTTTTATGGGTTTTCGAGACATTTTTTAAATGAATAACTCGTAATATTTTGTAAAGTGTAAATCGGATTACTATTTGACGCTAGAGTCACCATAGTGACTTCCCAATTTAGGGTAAAGAATTTTTTTTCTGTAGATTCCGAATCAAAATCCTTTTTTTCCTAAGTTTCCAGAGCTTTAGCAAAAGTGCAACCCTTAAAAATTAAAAAAATAAAAAAAATGATATAATTATTATTATACATATAAGTTATATTGAAATAAAAAAAAGGCGAAAAGATGGTGAATTGTCCTAGCGTCCTATATATAGGTCGCATATATTCAACAAGCAAAATATATAAATTTAAATTATAATAAATATAAATTATAATATTATATAAATTTAAAAGATGATTAAATGTTTATACGAGAGTTAAAAACAATAATTCAAAAGTTTTTTCCGTCAGAGACCTCAATGCAGTGAAAGCCTTCATCTTATTAATTCAATTATTGAGAAGCTCTAATGCTAATAATAATAATAATCGACTATCTGAACTTAATTTGACAAATTCGAAGAGGGCGGAGATGTGACAATTTTGTTTGGCTTAAAGACGAGTGCGACAAATTGATGAATGCTAAAAATTACAAAAATAAATTTTCTCCTGGCTGCTTTTTTTTCGGGGAAGCTCCAGTCCTGTTTCCAATATAATATTTACTAATTTAAAATGACATTTTTTTACAACGCTTTTTGTATCCCTATCAAAGAGAATGCGATTTATAAAATCAGTCCGCAAATTTATTCGCTTTACCTGACTAGAGAAAATACGCGCAATTCAGGCGCTCATATCTACTAAAATACAGTCATTATTTATTGTCAAAAAAGGAGTTATGTAAAACCTTTAATCTTTGTTGTTCTAAAGCAGAAGAGAATTCCAGCTTCTTTAATAAGGACTTTGAAATAATCATATTTAGAAAACGCATGAAGGTTGGACTTTAATTTTCTCACTCACTGTAAGTGATAGCGACATTAACTATGACTTTTTACTCCTTATATCAAAACTTAAACATATTAAATAACTTGGTTGGTTAAATTCTTGCTTTTTACTAAGTTTAGTAAATTTTATTATTATTAGCGTTCTAGCTACTTAATAATTCTTTGACAATTCTGGTGTCAAAGCAAGAATTGAATCAACCAAATTATTTCATATGTTAAGATTTGATAGCCCCTCGGGCTTGGTGTTGGTAGCGTGCGGACCTTCTATACCAAGGGTCTCGGGTTCGGATCCCAGGCAGTTCGATTTTATTTAAGTCATTTGGATACCTTCTTCTTCTTCTGACCTCGCCTTATTCCCTCTATGCGGGGTCGGCGGACCTCTCTATTTCCCTCCAGCCCTATCATGAGTTTTTGCGACCGAGAATGATAGAACAGGCCGGCCCGTCGCACGGTCTGACGCCTGTTGAAAAGAGAAAGGAAGAAACAGACATACAAAGAACAGAAAGACTCCCAGCTCGGGTAGCTCGTGGTCGCCATCCATGTACCCACAAAAAAAAACGTTAACTTTCAACATCTAAAATCAGCGTTGATTCATTTTAACACCTCCTTGCCTCAAATTGCTATTCACTAATCAAAAACTTTAACGCCAAAGCGTTAACATTTAGTCAATAATGTTAAAAATTAATTTCATGTTTAGGGATGCCTTTAATATTTTAACGCCGTATTTAATGCATAAAAATGGCGTCTTTAACCTAAAAAGTAAGGTTAGTATTTTGAGAGCTTTGAAATAAAAGCAGCATGTTAACGTCGCTGTTAAAACTTTGTTTAGAGAATTGCATTTTTAACGATTGTGTTATTACTTTTCTATTTAACACCCAATTTATGATGTTAACATGTTTTTTTTTTGAGAATAAGCCTGATAGGGAGTTAAAAAAAATGCCAGTCATAGTTAATGTCACTATCACGTACAGTGAGTGAGAAAATTAAAACCCCCGCCCCGGGGGTTTTCTAAATATGATTATTTCAGAATTCTTATAAAAGAAGCTGGAATTCTCTACGTTTAAACAACAAAGATTCCATTTAAGATTTTTATAATTTTTTTTTTAACAATGAAATCTCACATAGCACTGCAACCAAAAATCGGAAATTACAACGTCGTAGGAACTTTGCAAAGTTGCAGCATCGTCCCTTCGACGTCTTAATGTCCGATTTTTGGTTGCAGTGTTATGTGGGATAATAAGACGTATTTAGCAAATGTGAGCGCCTTAATTATTTTCTCTATTTATGAACTGAGACTTCACTAGATAATTTTGCATCATTTACCCGACCAAATTTAATTCGCCATGATGGATATAAAATTCCCTTCTTCTGCCCAATTTGTCACATCTCCTGCCCGTAAATCGAGCCCAGACAACTTGCCCCAAAAAATGGCGATGATTTGTCACCCCTCTGAGTGGTTATAAATCAAAAAATGATGCGCTTACGGTAATCGAACCCATGACTTTCAAGAACAACTGTAAGAAGAAATTTAATTATAGAATCCTTTTATCCGAAAAAGTAAATATTAATTAATAGTAAAAAAAAATAATAATTTTTTACGAACTCATTACTTCGAAAAATTTTCAATTTAAATTGGGAATTTTTTTTTTTTTGAAAATCAATTTTTTTTTTCTTATATATACTTTTTTGCTTATCGTGTTTATTTTTTTAAATGAAGAACACGTGATTCTATTATATATATATAATCCTTTACTAAAAGAATTTTCTAGATAGTTAACTTGTTTTTTTTATACTACGTCACAATTATTTATTTATTTTTATTTAAAACGCAGAATAAATTTATTGTGTTTTTTAATACTATTAAATAAATCGACATAATTTTTTTTTTTGACCATGGTTCTGATCTAATCTAATTATGCCAACTTGAAATATTATTATATAAGTTATCTCTGGTTTTGGTATATATATTTAGCAATTTGACAGTTTTATAAACAATGGAGGTATTTTTTTTTCTAACTTACCATATGTGAACTTGAAAAAAACTCGGCGACGCTGGTTGCCGGCAGGTTGAAGATTTTTAGGAAGTGGGGGAGGGGTCACTATCAAACTGACACTTCACGATTTTTTTTTTTTTTTCTTATCAAACAAACAAAAATAATCACTTTATACACTTTTTATATTTTACACTACACACTGAAGAGTATTTATTTATTTTTTTTGATGTTGCACTTTTGTGTGTTTATTGTTTGGCACGCGGTCAAAAAATCGGAGTCTGTTTACAGAAAGACACACACTGTTTTTGTTTGCTTGTGTGTGACAATTTTAAACGCAGAGACTTGAAGACGGCGGTCGGCACTCGGCACACGCTGGCATGCATGCACGCATGCATGCATGGGGCCCCCACACACTCACACACACACTTACAAACACACACGTGCTGCCTTGAGACCCTTTTTTTTTATTTCTTTTACACACCCGGGGTGTAGTAGTAGAATCCACGTGGCGGCGCGTGGGTGTTTATTGTCATCATGTTGTTGTTCGGTTCAGGTCACCAACCCTCAAGTCTTTGGGGCCAACCCCTCTGAATTTTTCTGTTCACTTTCCTGTCCGTCTCTCTCTTCCCGATGGCTGATTGTTCTTGAGGACAGCTCACTTAACTTTGGCCGCTCGCGCGCTCCGCCTGTTGGAGTTGCGCTTCAAAGGAAAGTACGGTGGGGGGAGAGCTTCGGTTTAATTCGGCTTGGCTCGGATCAAATCGACAGAGATCTGGATACGAAACGAGTAGCGACATCTCCCAGGGACATTGGACATTAGGAGAAAGCTAATTAAAACCTTTTTAGCGGAAGACAACAATAGCCATTTGCTAAATTAATTAGAAGACCGCCTTCATTACATATAGGTATGTAACCACGTCATTTGAGGATGGGTAGAGGAGGCATTTGTCCCCCTCAAGGTTTTGAAAAGTAATAGTAAATTCTGAGCTTTGCCCCTAAATCCAAATGAACTGACACTTTCTCTTTATAAATAATTATAGATAAAAATATTGAAGTATATATGCTTATATGTATATAAATTAAGCAGCATAGGAACTAAACCCCCCCCCCCCCAAGCAAAAACTGGAAAAACGTCACTGTATGTACGTACCAAGGATCGCGGGTTCGCATCCCGCCCCAGGCGAAAACATTTATTTAAATTAAAAACAAAGGAAATTCATAGCATATTTCTTGGACACAAGGGGTATATACAGATATTATGTATTATATAATCAAAAAAAATATTAAATTGGGTATAGGAGACTTTGCAGCCAAGGAATTAAATAAAAAACTTTTATTTAATTATTAACCGTCGACGTTTCGTTCACAAGTCACGACCTTCCTCAGGACGATTAAGGTCGTGACTTGCGACCGAAACGTCGACGGTTAATAATTAAATAAAAGTTTTTTATTTAATTCCTTGGCTGCAAAGTCTCCTATACCCAATTCAAAGTCTACAGCCACTTCTCATCACTAAAAAATATTTAAATTAATACTAATTTATTATGAGGATGCGTTACAAGGGCAGCCAAGGCGAAAAATAAAACAAAAATCTATTTTTTGTCGACGTTTCGAGTGCCGATCGCACTCTTCATCAGGACAAAATGATGTCAATTCGTCAGGTCGTTTGACATGGCAGTATAGCAACGTTTTAACCATTTTTACATTTACTTGAAGACTCTAGTATTTCGAGGTCGAAAAATTTATTAGTTCTCGACAGATGCATATTCTGTTTCGGCTAACACTACAGCAATGGCGGATACAAGGGGGGGGGGTGTAAAGAGGCTAATTACCCGCCTGCCTCGCGACATTTAAGAAAAAATTTTTTTTAATGTAAAATTTTACAAATTAATACTAAAAGATTTGATATATATTCAGAATGCACCTTTAAATAGCCGAAAGTAAGAAAAAATTGTGGGCTGTGCGACCAGTCACCCCAAATTACCCCCCACCCCCCGAGAAACTCCTCTATATGAATTGGTCAAAATTATTAGCGTAAAACATAAATTGAGTCGTATAGTTTCAAAACCGATTAAATCCAATAAAAAAAAACTTTTTTTTACGTTATCTTACAGTAATTTTAGTGAGAAATCGATTGGTATAAATAGTTTATTTAAAAAACGTCTACATCACCGTTAAATATGAACGTAAAAGTAAGTCTCTATGGAAAAAAAACAACAAATTTTGCTGTTTACTGAAAAAACAGTTTAACTAATATAAGGGTAAAGTGGTCTTCAAACGATTTTGAGAGCAAAATGAGAATATACATTTTAAAGAGCATCTAAAAAATAATTGATTTTTGAATTTTAATCAAAATCTTTAGAGCGAATTTTGAGAAAATCGAAAAAATCTGAAAAAGTAAGTAGTAGTCTCTTTGGCCAATTTTGAGGTGAAAATACCTCTCAGGGAAGTACCTAACTAAAATATAAAATTTCAACCTCCAAGCTCTTTTCGTTCTTGAGATATTTTATTCACACACAGACAGACCATGTTTCGAAAACCACTTCTGTGCATTCAGTCTGGGCCCGATCTAGGGGGGGGGGGCGCAGTGGGTGCATGTGCCCCGGACGGCAAGCAATTAAAGAAAGATTTACTAAAAAAAAGGTAAAATGATATGAATTTTATATTGAAAATTTTAAGGAGGGGGCGGCAAATTAAATTTGCCTCCCCTAAAAATGTCCTAGTTCCGGCCCTGGATTCAGGGGACCTCAAAACGTGTATATCCATTAAAATCTCGAAATCGAATTTTTGACATGAATCCAATACTTTATATATATATTACATATATACATAGGTAAGAGAAAGTAAAAATAAAAAACATCTGGTGTGATGGTCATACAGCACACAACTTTCTCATACCTAAATTTTTTTTTTTTTTTCGATTCATACTCACATTCACACACACACACACACACTACAGTCTTTTCCGCAACTTAGGCCATTTAACCAGGCATTCTTATTTAAGCCATTTGGTATTCAAATGGCTTAAATAAAATCATCCGATTACCAGGGATCCAAACCCCCGAGCCTTGGTATACAAGGCAGGCGCGCTACCAACTACGTCAAGCCCGGGGCCCTAAATATTTTAAAAATTACTTTATTTTGAAAAAGCTTCCCTTTGAAATACTTTACGAAATTCGTTTCCTCAATCAAACCTCTCTGACTTGCTTTTGAAATGGGAATTATTATTATTATTATTTATTGATCTTTAATCTAAAAAATATTTTGATTCCTTATTATTTATTTAAATTAAAAATAAAAAATACTTTTTCATAAAATTAATATTTATTTTTAAAAATAAATTTATTTTCTTTGACAGATCCTACACGAAACAGTAAATGGAATGGCGTCTCTATCTACTCACCTCACTGATCATCTTCTTTTTGCCCACCTGTCATGGCCAACACGTGAATGACAAGTGAAAGTTATTAAATGTTCATTTAATATTCATTTAATCTTCATTTTTTGTTAATTATCATTTAAATATTTAACAAATCTAATCAAGAAAAATAATTAAAGATTTTCTTAATTCTCCATTGATTGCCTGAATATTCATCTTCAATTGGATCCTCCTACTAAAAGTGAGTTGATTTTTTAATATTTCTACATTTTATTTTCATATTTAAATTTAACTTTCTTATTTGTTGACATTCATATAACCGGGTATTCATTATTTTTTATTAAAATTTAGTTAAATACTTGACATTTAGTTTGATGAGTTTGCAATTTCATCTCAACATTTTGAACCTTTTATTTCTATTTCTTTCTATTTGTTTTTATTTAAATATATAAGGGGATTAACATTTGCTATAGAATAATTTTAACAAGAGGTTTGAGAATTTATTGTTTGGCATTCTAATTTGAAAATAAAATTGAACTCAATGCAAAGGTTAGAATTAGTAAAAATCACTTCAAAAGTTATTTCATATTTTGATATTGAAAGACATTAATATAATAAAACAATATTAAAATATTTTCCTTTTTAATATTTGCTTTAGAAAAATTCTGAAATATTTCTTTCTTGACTTTTTTAGCTATTATATATATATATAATCATTTGCACTAATTCTTTTTCAACTATTCAAATTCACTTTACCAAATGATTGCAAAGTTATTCGTTATATTTTAATAAAATAAAATAGTTTAAATTTCTGAAAGGGTTGAGATGAAATCGACTAAATTAAATTTTGATAATAAACTTTGAATAAAAAGTTAATGAACATCTATAAAAAGGCAAGTTTTTGTTTGATTTCAATCACTTACCGATATATATATATATTTTTTTTTTCTAGGTCAGCACATTCTGAAATAAAATACGGATGAACTTAGTAAGCAAAGTCAAAAGGAGCACACAGTTAGTTAAGAAACATCAACAAGGAGATCTCATTTTACTGCCATTTTCGACAGCAACCTCTTAATTAAATAAATGTAAAATAAGTAAAGGCTGCTGTCAGCTGTCTGCATAAAAATAAGCATCCCCCGAATTCAGACAAAGTAAGTGCCTTCATTCAATTCAATTTATTTCCTTTAGTGAGTGTTCAATTTTTTTTTAATAACTGACCATTTGTTAGTCTATTATTTTCATTAAGTCAGTAATTATTTTATCTTATTAAATAGGTTCAGATTAAGTGTTATCACTTCATGTCTATTATCTGATTTTTTCATCTAGAGTTCTATCCATTTTTTCGTTTCATACTGTCAAAATTTCTATTGATTTTTAAACAAAATTTAGCATAAAAATAATTTTTTCTGATCCTTTGAATAATTAATTACAAGTCACCTCTATTTATTTATTTTGTCTCAATCTAATATTATTTTCTCTTATAATTTACAGATTTCGATTCTTATTTCATTTTGTCATTCTCACTACTCAACAAACCCTGCGAATATACAATAAATTGGTGAGTTTCAAATTTATATTTTCCCATCTTTACTTGAATTATTAATATATATATAGGCCTATATATTGTGTATTAATTCTGATTTATTGGGCGGAGGAATTTTGGTAATAATAAAATAATTTTCTTGGTTTAATTGACTTTCAACTTTTTTGAATTTCATTAAATAATTTCAACACTCACTTATGGTGAATTATTTTTTTTTTCATTTAAAATTTAAAGAATTAAATATATATATATATACATATATTTAGACTATATATATATATATATATATATATAAATGTTCAGAAATCTCAGGATCTATTCAGCCTGTTGTCCCTTAATTAACTTAATTTATTTTCTAAGTATATAATCTTTATTAAATGATTTCTTTCTTTAAATTTTAGATTTTATTTGATCCGACATCCAAGCTGAGCTGAGCAGATCTGACTTAAATATTAAACAATTATCTTTTTATCAGCAACTCTTGAAATATCAACAAGCAAATCTACTCAAGTCACCAAGAGACAGGAGAAGGATAATACAAAACCATCCAATGGGTCAGTTTATATTTTGAATATTTAATTATTTATATTCTATATATTCTCAATTCAACTCTTAATATCTATTTTCTATTATTATCTCCGCGATGTGAACCCAAGCAAAACAAAAAGACATTTTCATACCACCAATAAGTTAATGAACATCTATAAAAAGGCAAATCTTCAATCACTCCCGGTATATATATATATTTTTTTTTTTTCCTAGGTCAGCACGTCATGGTCAACACGTCAAAGACAATTGAAAGATATTGAATGCTCATTTTATATTTATTTAAACTTCATTTATTTTAATTATCATATAAATATTTAACAAATCCATTCAAAAAAATCTGGTGTGACTGGCGCACAGCACACAACTTTCTCTTACCTTCGGTAATCGAATGTTGTGTACTGTGCTTGTCACACCAGATTTTTTGTGTCGACATGTATTTAGTTTCCGACAGTACGGTACATTCGATTTTCAAGATGTAAAATTTATAAGTATGACAAAATATTTATATTTTGTTACCATGGCAACCATTTCTCCTATCTTTTCTATGGAGAACAAGAGTAAAGTGGTCTTCAGAAGATTTCAATCACAAAATGAGAATATACATTTTAAAGAGAATCTAAAAAATAATTGATTTTTGAATTTTAAAAAAATCGTTGGAGCAAATTTTGAGAAAATCGAAAAAAACTGAAAAAGTGCATCAGTAAAGTACTAGTACTCTTTGGTCGATTTTGGTCAAAAGCTTCGTGTCAGGTCCCATGGGGGTGCTTAACTTAAATTTAAAATTTCGACCTCCTAACTCTTTTCGTTCTTGAGATATTTTGTTCACACACACACACACAGACAGACAGACCATGTCGCGAAAACCACTTTTTTGGATTCAGGGGACCTCAAAACGTGAAGATCCATCAAAATCTCGACATCGAATTTTTGACATGAATCCAATACTTTCTCTCTCTATATATATTAACATATATATAGAGGTAAGAGAAAGTAAAAATGATTAAATATACATTTTCTTTATTCTCCATTGATTGCCTGAATATTCATCTTCAATTGGACCCTCTTACTAAAAGTGAGTTGATTTTTTATCTTTTAATATTTCTACAATTTACTTTCATATTTAAATTTATTCAATAGCTTTCTAATTTGTTGACAATCATAATTTAATGAATGTTAATCTTTGTTTTTATTTAATTTCAATCACTATATATACATATATATATATATATATATATATATATATATATATATTTTTAGGTCAGCACGATCTGAAATAAATTAAGAATGCAGTTAGTAAGCAAAGTCAAGAAAAAAAGAGAAAATTGATCTTCGCATACAATATAGGCCTATATATTGTATATAGATAATTCTGATTTATTAGACGGACGAATTTTGGTAAGAATAAAACAATTTTCTTTGTTTAATTGACTTTCAACTTTATTAAATTTCATTAAATAATTACAACACTCAATTATGGTGAAATTATTTCTTTTTTCATTTAAAATTTAAAGAATTAAATATATATATATACCCTTTCTTTCGTGGCGTAAATGCAGCCTCAGAGCAAATCCTCTTTTTCTACTTGTCACTTTTGCTAACTAATTTTATAAATATCACCATAATTATTATAATAATTTTCTTATATAATGAAAAATGTTCAATGATTATTAGTACCAACCTTGTTTAGAAAATTTTAATAGAAATCATTATAAAACAAAATTTTCCATTGAATTGAATATACATTTAATTATTTTAAATCTTTGTTCCAGGATCTCTGATAAATAAATCGTCAACATGGCTAATGGATAAGTAAAGAGAAAATGTGGCTACTAAAAAACAGGTAAATTCAACTTCAAAATTTTCATTTTTAATCTAAACAAAATAGGATCTCTTAACACCTTTCTTATGTAGAGTGAGTATCAAAGCCAATATCACCCATCATCCTTTTACTTATGTGATTATTTAAATTTATGGTTTAATTTTGCATTCTGAAAATAGTCAACACTCTTACATGTGTAAGATTTATGTCAATATAAAGAGGTAGAGATATTTCGAGTTTATCTACGTATTTGCATTTATCTTTTAATATATATTATATATATGTATATATACAGTGCGCCCCAAACGGATAGCACCGCCCATGTTTTTTCAAATATTTTAACTTATTTGATTTTAATTGCATTGTTAAAAGCGGAATCAAATGAATCGTTTATTTCTGAAACAACCTAAGTGCGCTTTTTTCAACTTTCGGAAAACTAAAGAAAACTGTTTTGTAACTTAAGTATAGGTCTAGTCTCCTTCAAATATTTTTTTACCAAATCAAAAACATGCTATTGGGATAATCTAAAAGATGTATTTACCTTTAAATTGTACAGTAGCACCAAAAACACATGATTTGAAATTTTGTCGCTTAGGTGGTTTCTGAAATAAACGATTCAAATAAGAAATCACATAAATAAACTTAATAAGGGAAATTGCTAAAACTACAAATTTTATTTAGAAATATTAAAATATAGGATGCGACAAACGGATAGAAACACATTTTTAAATTGATTTATTTGCTACATTTTACTTTTGATTAAAATAAATCAAGTTAATAGAAACATACATATAGTTCCTAATACACTATTAAATCAATTATAACGTTATTTACAATCTGTAGAGCAAGTGGATTGACGGAAGCTGAACAAGTTGAATTTTGGCTTATAACAAACTTAAAATGTTGAAGCTTAATCGATGCTTTCACGTTATTGAGCGAAAAGGGTAATAAATCAAGCTATTAACAGTTTTCTAAGTGCCCAATATCACTTGCAACAAATGTTTCTATCCGTTTGTCGCACCCTATAATTTAATATTTCAGTAAGTTTATGTATGTGATTTCTTATTTAATTCCGCTTTTAACAGTGTAATTAGAATTAAAAACAGATGTGTAAGTTAAAATATTTAAAAATAAAACATGAGCGGCGCTATCCGTTTGGCGCGCACTGTATATATAATTTGTAAATTTTTCCAAATATAAAAATTAAAACTTATTCACTTGTTTAAAATAAAGTTGGATAATATTTATGAATGAATAGTTGAAGAAATATTTCACTTTTTTGCTATAAAAATTAATTATTTTCACCTTCTCTTACCCTATTTTTCTTTTTAAATGTATTAATAATCTTTTTTTCATATTTTAGGTTGATCAATCAAATGGCAAACAAAACCAGTCAAGAATATCCAATTTGTCAACGATAGAAATGCGGCCACAAAGCAGTCATTGCAGTTATCAGCAGAATGGAGATCAATACTCAAAGTAAAGTAAGTACTTCAATAACGCTCGTACTCTTTCAATACTTCCTGTTAATACTTCTTAATTGCAACATAGATAAATTTATTTAGTAGATGATTGCTCTTAATAAATATTCCTAAAATAAATGAATTTATATTTCTCGCATTCATTTTTGGAAATTCAAATTTAAAACATTAAACTAGGTAATCTAAATATTAAACTAAATATTTACTTATTTTCTCTTCCTACATCTCCTAATTTTATGTTAATATATAAAGTATTGGATTCATGTCAAAAATTCGATGTCGAGATTTTGATGGATATACACGTTTTGAGGTCCCCTGAATAAAAAAAAGTGGTTTTCGCGACCTGGTCTGTCTGTGTGTCTGTGAACAAAATAACTCAAGAACGAAAAGAGCTAGGATGTTGAAATTTTATTCCAGCAAACCCTCGTTTTTTCTTAATTATGTACTGCAATTTTTCAGTCGACTAGTTTCAGGTAATTTATAATAAAGTTAGATATCAGTGATTGAGTAAAAAGTTACTCGTCTCATCATCGATATTTTTTGGACTCATTATCATACAGTAAAAAGAAGGTTCATTATTCAATCATTGATTGATGTTTAAAAGCAAAATACATCTCATATGCCAGGGTTCTGACCTCTCATTTACTCACAAATCCCCCGAAATATTTATTATTAATAAATTTGTTAATGCTTAGAAGGTACAAGTAAAGTTTTTGGCTGCTCAATTTGTTAAGAAAAAGATAAAAAAAGATAACTTTAATCAAAACTTTAGACATCTTAATTACACGAATAAAAATTTTAAATAATGGAAAAAATAGAAAAATGCCTCTGGTTATCTAGAGGGTGCTGTTTCCTTTATTCTTTTAATTAATTACTGTGTCTGTCTCTAAGCGCTAATTCTGTTTATCTCGCGATGAAGAAGAGGCAATAGCTCTTTTCCAAACCCCTCCACCCTTCTTAACATATTATTAAAAAAATATTTCTTAAACATTCAAGAATAGTTTCAAATGAGGAACGAATATTTCGGGGTATTTGTGAGTAAATGAGAGGTCAGAACCCTGGCATATGAGATGTATTTTGCTTCTAAACATACATTTGAAGACATTTTGACGAGACACAATTTTTTTTTATTAAATTGACTTTCTTGGTATATATATATATCTTGATCACTGAGATCACAGCAGGAAAACTTTGGTGCACTAGAAAACACAATTTCTAGATGGATTTTCCCTTTTAGTTATATCCTCTTTCTTGGGATAGACAGTAACACTTGATCCGAGGATAATTGACTTTTATTTGATCCCAGGACACTTTGGTGACATTCTCTTTCCTGAAATTAATTCAATTACCAAATATCCTTTTATATACAGTATTTGGGAAGGGACTTTCCGAAAAAATTGTCTAGCTACGACTCTGCTCTCGAAACAACAAACTATTTGAAGAAAGATTTAATTTAATTTTTAATTTTAATAGAATAAAAAAAAATACATACAATACATTTCATAAATAAAACTAAGAAGGATGTTAGCTGAGCACTAACAAATCCGCTCTCCCCTACTAACATGGGCGTATTCAGAGAGGGTCACGGGGGCAGCTGCCCCTTTGGAACTTCGAAAAATATATATATATATATATCTGAAAAATTCACACCATCTGTGAAAAGATACGAGTGAATAATGAAATGGTTATTAGAAAAATTGCCCCCTCCCTTCCGTTTTGAGCTAGATACGCCCAAGTAAAAAAAAAAAATAAATAAATAAATAAAAAAAAAAAACGAAACTCATTCTCATATTGGTACCGAAATACTATTTACTATAAGATGTGAAAAACTATTTGATTGGCATATATTTTGTGGATGAGATGGAAAAGTGTCATCTAAATATTTATTTACAAACACAAGTACGCGGGTTGTCAGAATTATATACTTTTAAATAAATTTTATAATATCCTCCAAATCGCTAAAAATCAAATTTTTGACATGAATCTAATACTTTCTCTCATATATATAGGTAAGGAAAAGTAAAAATAAAGGGTCGGACTAAGCCGAGCGCACAACTTTGCCCACCCACTACTCAAGAAAAAAATATTTGTCCCCCCCCCCCCCTAGAGCCCTCCCTAATGGTCCGATGTTTACCAAAAGCTTTTCAGTTCTTGACCTTTACCTCTAGTTTATGTGTGCAAAATTTCAAAACAATTGAATGAATAGTTTTTGAGATTTCGTTGACGAAAAAAATTACCACAGACATACACACACACACACAAGAGACACACACACACACAGACATCATTCCAAAAACTTCTTAAATGGATTCAGGGGACCTCAAAACGCATTTTGGCAGCTTCAGAAAAATTTCGATTTTTTTTACGATTACATTAACTTTCCCTGCCAACCTACGGTTGATGGGCAAAGTTAAAAAATTAGAAAAATTGAATTTCTCAAATGAAAAATTATAAAAATTATTAAATAATAAAATTTACTTATTGGATTCATTAATAAGCCAGATATGAATATTTTTTATAAGTATAATTTATTTTTAATTAAAACTTGAATTTGAAACTCATTGCCATTTCTCTCTTCCATCTCCCAGGCTTCGATGACGTGTCTGCGCCAACTCACCTCCATGACATGTTTGGGCTCGCTTTGCTCGCAGGCACGTGCTTCTTGTCTCTTATATTAAAGGTATTTATTATTTATTTCTTATTTAATTCACCCCAATTTATGTTAATTATGATCTAAATGTGTTATTTATTCAATTAATTAATGCACGTGCTTCTAACTTTCCATAAATATATCAATTTCAACTTGCCTCTTTAGATGAACTGTCAATCCTTTGTGATTTTTATATTCGATTTCTCACATTTATTTTAATATTTTAATCTATTTAAATGTGTTTTTTATTTTATTTAAATATTAAAAATCGTGCAAATTAATTAGATAATACATTTCGATCGTTCATTTAATCATCTTTCCATTCTAATGATTTTTCATAATCAAATTTACTTTTTTATTCAATTATTCCTTTTAAATTTCATTTAATTATTATTACTGATATTTTAATATTCATCTTTTTTATTCTTTCAATCTAATATTGACAATGTTTAATTTGATTATTTTTATTTTTTAGATATCTTTCTGCCTCTGCATCACGAAATGATCCTGGGAATTAAAAAGGAACATGAATTTATCAAGTTTTGAATCATATTTTGCTTTATTCGATATCTAATACGTGTATAAACGATAGAAATTAAAAGAAGAAAAATGAAAATAAATTCCTCTTTTTAAATAGAAGTAAATGGATCAGTGGCAGCAAATGTTGACTCAAACATCTTGGATTCTTCTATCAACTGGGTGTCTTGAAAAACCTCCACAATTTTAAAGAGAGCCAAGGGATGAAATAAGGTAATGATCAATGATTTATTATTAATTAAACGTTTATCTACACTTCGGTTTAATAATCTGTGTAAAAAGTGTTCAATTCTTATCGAATTATTTTTTCATAATCAAATTTACTTTTGTTATTCAATTATATTTTTTTTTAATTTAAAATAATTTTAATATCCCTTCTCCTTGTTTAGATAGTTGAAATTTTAATTTTTTTATTATTATATATATATATATCCCCTTTATGTTTGTCATGAAAATCATTTGATTTTTATATTCCATATATATATATATATATATATTAAATCCTCTTACAATTATTAATTTTTTTCAATATTAATCAATAATGATTTTTTAAATTTATTAGAAAACATTTATTCTTTTTCATTAGTAAAATTGAATGTATAATTTAACTCTTTTTTTATTTTTTAGATGTTAATATTCCGAAACATCACTTCTACATCAGAAAATACAGCTGTTAATCTAGCAGAAGGAACAAGAAATTATATATTATATATATGATACATCTAATAGAAATTAGAAATAAAAGATGTGAAAAGACAAATAAATTCATCAAATTTTTAGGAAGAAATAAAGGAACAGAAATGTCGATTCAAACGCTGTGATCCATCATCATTATTCATTGTCGATTAGTTCCCTCCAGACCCAAGAAATTAAGTCAAGGTAGGAATCGAAATTTTATTTTTAATCTAATTTAAAATATATATTTGATTTTAATTTAATTTGAAATGTTATTTCCAGGAGGAGAATTCTGAAAAGGAGAATCATATTTTGCTTTATTCGATATCTAATACGTGTATAAACGATAAAACAAGAAAAATGAAGATAAATTCCTCTTTTTAAATAGAAGTAAATGGATCAGTGGCAGCAAATGTTGACTCAAACATCTTGGATTCTTCTATCACCTGGGTGACTTGAAAAACCTCTACAATTTTAAAGAGAGCCAAGGGATGAAATAAGGTAATGATTAAAGATTTATTATTAATTAAACATTTATCTACACTTCGGTTTATTTATCTTTGTAAAAAGTGTTCAATTCTTATCAAATTATTTTTTCATAATCAAATTTACTTTTGTTATTCAATCATTTTTTTTTTAATTTAAAATAATTTTAATATCCCTTCTCCTTTTTTGGATAGTTGAAATTTTAATTTTTTTATTATCCCCTTTGTTTGTGATGAAAATTATTTGCTTTTTATATTCCACATAGATATATATATATATATTAAATCCCCTTACAATTATTAATTTTTTTCAATATTAATCAATAATGATTTTTTAAATTTATAGATAGCCTAACATTCATTCTTTTTTAGCAAAGATGAGAATTAAAATTTTTCTTTTCTTTATGTAGTTACTAAAATTGACTGTACAATTTAATTCTTTTTATTTTTTAGATGCTAATATTCCGAAATATCACTTCTTCTACATCAGAAAATACAGCTGTTAATCAAGCAGAAGGAACAAGGAATTATATATTATATGTAATCATCATTATCTTGAATGGAAATCTTGGAAATGTTTATAATTCCAGGGACAAGATCTGGGAAGAGAGGATGTCATTCATCTCCAATCAAGAATTGGTTTTGAAATCACAGGTAAAAACATTTTTTTGTTCATATAAACGTTTAAATTTATTAACTAATATTCAGTAAGTCTTTATATATATATACATACGGTATATCTGTTTCTTTGATAATTTCCATGAATGAATGGTATATATATATATATTAAATCCTCTTACAATTATTAATTTTTTTCAATATTAATCAATAATGATTTTTTAAATTTATAGAAGCCTAACATTCATTCTTTTTTTAGCAAAGATGAGAATTAAAATTTTACTTTTTCTTTATGTCGTTACTAAAATCGAATGTATGATTTAATTCTTTTTATTTTTTAGATGCTAATATTCCGAAATATCACTTCTTCTACATCAGAAAATAGACCTGTTAATCAAGCAGAAGGAACAAGGAATTATCTATTATGGGATACATGTATAGAAATTAGAAATTAAAAGATGTAAAAAGACAAATAAATTCATCACATTTACAGGAACAAATAAAGGAACAGAAATGTCGATTCAAACGCTGAGATCCATCAGTGAATCATCCAATTCATTGAAGATTAGTTGCCTCAACATAAAAGAAAGTAAAATTCTGAAAAGGAGAATGTCAACTTCATTAAGGAATTGACTCTGTGATCGCAGGTAAAACATAGAAAATATAGGGAAAATCTCTTCTATTCGGAAATAAGGTTTCACCCTAATCATCTGGCATTTATTTTAATTTATTTATTAAATATTCTGAATGCATTTATATATTCCTGTTTCTTAGGAAAGGGATTTAGGCAAAACATTAAAATAAAATTTCATTTTTTTCTTACAATTTAAAGTTTATTTTACTTTTTATTTATTTTGTGTGGAACTGCTCTGTTATTAAATAATATTTACTTTTATTTTTAGATGTCGATCATTGGACCCCTCGCCGGTTGAAGATCACAGAGACTGTATGTAATTTAGATGAAGATGCAGAGAAGACATCCCAGGAATTATTATCATGGTATCTCTATCTATTTCTATGCTTATACTTTTTTATCCAATTATTTCTTTTAAATTTCATTTAATTATTAAAACTGATATTTTAATATTCATCTTTTTTTATTCCTTCAATATAATGTTGTCAATCTTTAATTTGATTATTTTTATTTTTTAGATATCTTCTGCCTCTGCATCAGGAAATGATCCTGGGAATTAAAAAGGAACATTAATTTATAAAGTTTTTAATCATATTTTGCTTCATTCGAAATGTAATACGTGTATAAACGATAGAAATTAAAAGAGAAAAATGAAAATAAATTCCTCTTTTTTAAATAAAAGTAAATGGATCAGTGGCAGCAAATGTTGGCTCAAACATCTTGGATTCTTCTATCAACTGGGTGTCTTGAAAAACCTCCACAATTTTAAACAGACCCAAAGGGATAAAAAAAGGTAAGGATGAAAATTCTTAAATACTTTCGTTAAATCATCTTTGCAAAAAGCGTTGAAACTTTATTGCATTATTTTAAATTTGAAAAAATTTAATAACTCTCCTCCGTTTTTGAATGACTTTTTTAATGTATTTTAATTTTTTTATTATTATATTATTATGTAGAGATTATGTTTGTCTCCTATATTCATGTTTCTTGAGAATCATTTGCTATTATATTCCATATACAGTATATATATATATTAACTTAGAATTTTTTTATTTTATTCCCTATTATTAATCAAAAATAATTTTTTAAACATTTGACTGAATTTTAATTCCAATTCTTTTAGCAAAGATGAAAAATAAAATTTTAATTTTTTTATTTCGTTTATAAAATTGAATGTTTAATTAAATTCTCATTTTTTAGATGCTTATATTTTGAAATATCATCCTTCTAAATCAGGGAGCTCAGCTGTTAAATCAAGGAGATAGAACAAGGATTTTCTGCATAGATGTTAGAAATTGGAAATTGGAATTGCTGTAAAAAGACAAATAAATTCATCTAATCTTAGAAAGAAATTGATTTAAGCGCCAAGCTTCATCATGAATCTTTCAATTTATTGGGTTTCTCAGATGCCTCAAAAATTCGAAACAGACTCAAAAAATTAAGTCAAGGTAAAAAACAAAATTTTATTTTTAATTATAATTAAATATAAAATATATAAATTTAATTTGAAATGTAATTTCCACGAGGCGAAACCCGAAAAGGAGAATGTCATCGTTAATAAGGAATTGGTTTTGAAATCACAGATAAAAACATATTTCTATTAAATTTAAATATTTATTATAAAATATTGATAATTTTAGGAGCAGCAGGATCCGGGAAGGGAGATAAATCATCCATTTCATTGTCGATTAGTTGCCTCTAGATCCAAGAAATTAAGTCAAGGTAAGAAATTGTATTTTTACTTAAAATAATAATATAAAATATATATTTGATTTAAATTTAATTTGTAATGTTATTTCCAGGAGGAGAATAAGCCGACCCCGCACCGAGGGATTAATAATGGCGAGGACGGAAGAAGATTTCCAGGAGGAGAATTCTGAAAAGGAGAATGTCAACTTTATTAAGGAATTGACTTTCAAATCACAGGTAAACAGCTTAATATTTCTATTAGACTATTTTATTATTAAATATAAAATATTATTTTTGTTTAAATTTAATTGGAAATTTATAATTCCAGGAGCAGGATCCGGGAAGAGAGGATGTCATTCATCTCCAATCAAGAATTGGTTTTGAAATCACAGGTAAAAACATTTTTTTTTGTTCATATAAACGTTTAAATTTATTAATATTCAAAGTCTTATATATACACTTGATAATTTTGATAATTTCCGCGATGGAGAAAGGGTGTATGTAAAATTTGGACCTCGTTTTACAAAGCATCGTCAAAGAAAAATAAATTATAATTTAGTATACATAGAAAATATG
>JAKCPI010006287.1:0-25660 GCA_023213315.1 Euborellia annulipes
TTATATATTAATGTATGTCTTTCCAGCTCTAATGGGACTGATGTGATGGCCTTAGTAGAATAAAGCCGAAACGTATCCAGAATTGAGAGTTTTTATTTAATATAGAGGCTCTAAAATTGGCTGCCAACTCCTCTGTCCTGTAGCAATTCAAATTTTAAATCATCTGGAACATTGCGGAATGATGAATGATAGGCAATATGGTTTCAGGCATGCTCGTTCGACTGGGGATATTTTGAGCTTTGTCACACACCTCTGGAACAAAGCCATGGAAATGAAAGGGGAAACTATTGCAGTTGCTCTTGACATTTCGAAGGCTTTCGATCAGGTATGGCATAAAAATCTTTATGCTAAACTTCCATCTTTTGGCCTATCCTCTGAGCTGTGCCAGTGGATCAAGAGCTTTCTAACGGAGCGAAAGATCTCGGTTGTAGTCGACGGTGTGTCTTCTATTCCGCATTCAATCAACGCAGGTGTTCCCCAGGGTTCTGTCCTCTCTCCCACCCTATTCCTTATGTACATTAACGATCTCATGGGAGTAACCTCCAACCCAATTCATTGCTTTGCTGATGACAGTACCCTGCACTCAGTCAGGACTGGTGAAACCTCATCCACTGGTCGTCTGGGGGCTGTGTCGTCGATAAATGATGATCTTGGTCTCTTGGAGGAATGGGAAACCTCAATCAAGTAAAATTCAATTCCCAAAAAACCCAATGTTGTTTAATTTCTAGACAAAAAAATAGGATTTGCCCTCCCCTTATTTACAGCAATAATAGTCTCGAGTTCAAAGATTCATTTTCTGTTCTGGGAGTGACAGTTACATCTGATCTCTCCTGGAGCAACCACATCTCTTCTGTGGTTAAATCTACCGCAAGGAAATTGGGTTTCCTATTCAAAACGAAGCGTTACTTTTCCTCCCAACAACTCCTAATCCTCTATAAAGCCCAAATTCGGCCGTGTCTTGAATATTGTTCCCACCTTTGGCGAGGGGGCGTCGAAAGACGCTCTCTCCTCCTTGGAAGCCATACAGAGGCGTGCAATTAGACTGATAGGTGATTCTACCCTTACTGCATCCTTACAGTCACTAGATCATAGAAGAAGAGTATCTGCACTATCTCTCTTCTACAGGTATTACCATGGTCAATGCTCTGCCGAATTAAAATCAATTATCCCACCCAATGCAACATATTCACGGAACACAAGAGAGGCATCTTCCCAGCATCCCTATGCTGTTCAGATCACGACTAACAGAACAAACCAATTTCATTCTTCCTTTGTCCCCATGACCTCCCGTGATTGGAACAAGCTCCCTGCGTCTATCTTCCCCAAAACCTACAATCTTCAGACTTTCAAGTCTAACCTCAACAGGCATCTTCTCAGTTCCCGCAGTTGAGTTTCCCCTTTATGCTTCTCCTTTTGTTTTTATTTTCTTCCTGGCTGCATGTGACTATTGGTCATTATAGGTCTTCGGACCTTATGCACCCATTCCAAAAAAAAAAAAAAAAAAAATAATAATAACGGTTATAGTACAAAGTCTTATATGGCCTAAGTTGCCAACAGCAAATCCATCTCAACAAACCAAGCCACGCCCCCAGACCAGGCCCAGCCAACCAGAGACAGCCACGTCACTCCCAAAGCCACGCCCCCAGACCAAGCCCAGCCAACCAGAGACAGGCACGTCACTCCCAAAGCCACGCCCCCAGACCAGGCCCAGCCAATCAGAGACAGCCACGTGACCCCCAAAGCCACGCCCACATGCCCGGCAACAGGTATAAAAGGACCTGCACCTCCGGCTCCGCAGTCAGTTACTCTCGGCCTGGGGAGTAGGCAGGTTGAGACCCCGGGAACCAAGAGCTAACACCCCGACTTGGGGAGTAGGCAGATTGAGGCCCCAAAGTCAACCCAAACCAAACACAAACCCGATTACACAGAACCAACCACTGTCCATTCCTCAGAGACAAACCCAGACCTCTGAGGCATCCACCAAACACACCACCAACACACCGACTTGGGGAGTAGGCAGATTGAGGCCCCGTAGTCAACCTAAACCGAACACAATTAACACACCCAACCTTCCTCCAGTTCTCAGAGACCAATCCACGCCTCTGAGTCATCCACCAAATTGACCTGGGGACCAGGAAGACTGCGACCCCGTAAACAACCCCCTCCACCATTACCTCCTAACTTCCTTCTCTCTTGAAAATGGCTCCAAAAGGAGAGCCAAAACGTCGAGTAAATCTCAGCACCCCACGCGACTTAACCCGAGAAAACTTGGTCCTTTACGTTAAACTGTTGTAAAAAAATACTTTTGTTAACATTATGATTGTTTCACCTTCCTCTGAAGAAGAAGTGCCTTTGTGCCTTCGAAATATTAGGAATTAGACTCATTTGAAAAAATATAAAACTTTTTTTTTTTTATTTTTATTTTTCCCTTCCTACATCCTCGCCGAAAAATCAGCGTGGTTTGAGGAGTTTCAGTTCTATAAATATTTTCCCCCATTTAGAAATTTTTACATCTTGAATTCTAATATTCGTGCGGAAACTAATATATATCGGCACAAAAAATCTAGTATGTCAAGCACAGAAGATCTCTTTCGATTACCGAAAGTAAGAGAAAGTTGTGTGCTGTGCGGCCAGTCACACCAGATTTTTTTAGTAAATTTTACTCGCGTTACTCGAAATGACTCCATTTCAATTTATACTTTCTCTTACCTCTATATATATTTATATATAGAGTGAGAAAGTATTGGAATTTATTTATGTGTTTCTTATGGGACTAGTCACACCAGGTTTTTATGTTTAATTTAATGATGGAAAAAAAAGAACTTGATCCTTAAATGGACCTTCCCTTCCCCCCTTTTAAATGATAACAATCTAAATTTCTTTTAAAATGTGAGTTTTCTTTTTCTTTTTTTTTTCTCCCCTTTCTTGTGATTTATGCCATGATAATCTTTATAAATTTTATGATAAAGTATATTACAACTCTAAATCTGCCTCTTGAGTGTGCTGCTGTTGCTTTACGACTTTTTTATATTTCTTAAGACTTTAAATTTGTCAAAAAAAAAAAAAAAAAAAAAACTTTTTTATCTCTTTATCTTAAGAAAAATTTTATAGCAATTTTTTGGGTTAAGAAAGAAGGAAAGATAAATGAAATTATTATTTGATTACGAGTTGGTTTTTGTTTGTAGTTGAAGTGTTCTGTTCTCCAAGATAAATGCAATTGATAGTAGAATGGTGGGGGGGAAGGGGAAGGGGGTAAACTCCCTCTCTGAATTAGAGATATAATTATATCTAGATATATTCTATAAAATAAAGAAGTTTGAAATCTTTTTTTCATTTTTTACGACTAACTTCAGAACGAATTGTCATGGAATTTGCTCCGATTATTAAGACAGGAAATTATAATTTTTTCAGTGACGTATTAAAAAATTATCGTAATTAATTTTTTTGTTATCAAGCAAATACAAAAAAACAATCTGTCCCAATAATCTTTAATTTCTTTTAAATTTAAAAATGAATTTATTGTTATTATTAATCACATATTATTAAGAAATTTTTAAAATAAGCTTAGATGATTTATTTAAAAATCAAATGTCAAATTAGTTCAGCATTCTTGCAATAGATGACAGGCTAGTCTAACAGCCGATATAGTATTAGCCTATATCTGGCCTGTATATATTTATATATTTTTATGCTTTTATAAAAGATAATTTTTATGGGGGATGGCTGAACACAATAATAAAAAAAAAAAATAAAAATAAAAGATACATAATATATAATAACATTTGTAAAGTATTTATTGTTAAAAGATCAATGAAAATCAACCAAATGCATTAAATATTATTAGCTACCATTCTGACATCTCTTGGCAAATTTTTGAATTACTTGATTTTTCGGGCATACTTTTTATGACACACTACGCCATCTTAGCGGGAAAAACATGCGTAACACCATATAAGCAAAAAAAAGCGCATCACACACATACACGTTTTCTCACACCAGATTTTTTTTTTTTGCATTTGTGAGGTTGTTATAACTTGAAATCATATAATTTTTAAATAATGAATTTATATTTAATAAATGTTATGTGTATAAATGCAAGGCTACTTCTACACTATTACTACCATCTGTAATATTTATTTGTCACTACGAGGGCGGTCCGATAAGTACTTAGCCTCACCGCCTGATGGCGCCAGTATCGCAAGAGCAATTTACTATCTTGTAGTACATTCTCTTAGACGGCTACTGTGGAAATTTCAGCCGGATCGAACTTGTAGTTTTGTTTTGACCGCACTTGGCGAAGAAATAAGTTCTCTTCCACCATGATAACGCACCCTTGCGCTACGAACTGCTGTCCCATCCACCGTATTCTTCAGATTTGACCCCGTGCCACTTCTTTTTGTTTCCAAACTTGAAAAAGTCACTCGCCGGGCAGAAACTTTAGTCGAATGAGGAGGTCATCGCCGCCACGGAGGCCTACTTTGCAGACCTCGAGAAAACGTATTTTTCAGACGGGTTAAACAAGTTGGAGCATCGCTGGGTCAAATCCCGCACTTATCGGACCATCCTCGTACAATGTCCTGAAGATGAACATGAATGGCGCTCTAATCGTCGACAGCTAAATTATTATTTAATATAGAGATTTTTTTTTGGCTGATTCATATAAAAGTTATAGTTTCTCGTATGGTATCTCCTGAGGTCCCGGGTTCGCTTCCTATCTTTAGCGATAAAAATTTATTACAATTGAATTAGCTACCAATCAATAGCAATGAGATCTAGATAAATAAATGGCCTTTAAACAAAAAACAAAAAAATAACGTTTAACACCTTGCAATGAACTCATAAAAAGATTTTCTATTATTTTTATGCATATTAGCGTCACAGTGCATTTAGAGTTTTTTTTTTCTTAGCGATGATGCTAGAAGAAGAGAGTGAGGGGAGTCATTTATTCTTTGCGGAAGTTTTTACGGTTTAATAAACATGAAATGAATCTCTCTCTTAGATTTACAATTTGTTTAGTGATGATGGTGAATTAAATCGCCGTGGTGGGGGGGGGGATGACATCATCACATTGAGGTCAGAGGTCAGTGCACAGTGCCTTCTCCTTTCTTCATTGTTTCGGACTTCGATCGCACCCCACCCACCTCACTCATTCATTCATTCAACTCTTGGAAATAATAAAGCCCTTAAAGGTAGGCAACCCAATTCATCTCTCTGTTAACCAAAATTGAGGGAAACCTGACGTTATTCTCGTGTGTATTTTATTAGAACTGCTGTCCCATCCACCGTATTCTCCAGATTTGACCCCGTGCCACTTCTTTTTGTTTCCAAACTTGAAAAAGTCACTCGCCGGGCAGAAACTTTAGTCGAATGAGGAGGTCATCGCCGCCACGGAGGCCTACTTTGCAGACCTCGAGAAAACGTATTTTTCAGACGGGTTAAACAAGTTGGAGCATCGCTGGGTCAAATCCCGCACTTATCGGACCATCCTCGTACAATGTCCTGAAGATGAACATGAATGGCGCTCTAATCGTCGACAGCTAAATTATTATTTAATATAGAGATTTTTTTTGGCTGATTCATATAAAAGTTATAGTTTCTCGTATGGTATCTCCTGAGGTCCCGGGTTCGCTTCCTATCTTTAGCGATAAAAATTTATTACAATTGAATTAGCTACCAATCAATAGCAATGAGATCTAGATAAATAAATGGCCTTTAAACAAAAAACAAAAAAATAACGTTTAACACCTTGCAATGAACTCATAAAAAGATTTTCTATTATTTTTATGCATATTAGCGTCACAGTGCATTTAGAGTTTTTTTTTTCTTAGCGATGATGCTAGAAGAAGAGAGTGAGGGGAGTCATTTATTCTTTGCGGAAGTTTTTACGGTTTAATAAACATGAAATGAATCTCTCTCTCTTAGATTTACAATTTGTTTAGTGATGATGGTGAATTAAATCGCCGTGGTGGGGGGGGGGGATGACATCATCACATTGAGGTCAGAGGTCAGTGCACAGTGCCTTCTCCTTTCTTCATTGTTTCGGACTTCGATCGCACCCCACCCACCCACATTCATTCATTCATTCAACTCTTGGAAATAATAAAGCCCTTAAAGGTAGGCAACCCAATTCATCTCTCTGTTAACCAAAATTGAGGGAAACCTGACGTTATTCTCGTGTGTATTTTATTATCTTTTATGAAAATTCACCCCCTCCATTCAAGAAAAAGTTGAAATGACGCCACTCCGTGCAGTTAAGCATAATTCCATTTATTTCCCTTCAGAGCTGACGTTTCGGTCCTGTCTAGGACCATCTTCAGAACACTAGGGGTTTCATTATCAATATTAAGTTACACATTTCACCTTTACATCAATCGGTGGTTTTATTTCTTTTACATATACTAGCAGCGCCTAGCCGGGCCCCCCTGGACACCCCGCAAGCTGGCGGACCCTCGCCTTTTCTTCTTAATTATGAAAATAATTTTTTTTTTTTTTTAAACACTTTTTTCTCACTCACACTCACACACACATTCATACAGTCTGTTCGGAAACTTAGACCATATAAGACTTTGACGATAACCGTGGTAATTAATATATCAATTTGGGTTTCAGGCATTTCTATTTAAGCCATCTGATATCCAAATGGCTTAAATAAAATCATCGGACTGCCTGGGTCCGAACCCGCGACGTTTGGTATAGGAGGTAGGCACGCTACCTACTACGCCAACCCCGGGGGCAAAAGAAAAAATTATTATTATTATTATTCCATTTCAATCCAGTGCCTGCTTGAGGATTTGTTTACATTCATGGAATACACAAATGCAGAGAATACATAAATATTTCTCTATACATTTCCTATGGGAGAAATCGTAACTTTAGGGATTAATAACACAAAAAGTTATAAGAATTTCGGGATGAAAATAATTAACCTGTAATCCCTAGAAGGTTCTCTTTAAGTATAAAAAAAAATTCGTTTCAAAATTCCAACGGGAAGTTGCCTAAATAGAGCGTGACAGACAGACAGATGGATTATAGATTTAGAGAATTTTATCACGGTGGTTTTATTTTAAATAAAATTAATTCCTAGATCAAAAAAAATTTGACCTATAAAATTTAATTATTTTAAACGTTAAATTGAGAAAACTAGATAGCAAAGAACTGGAGGGAAAGGCAGGCGGCTGTTGCAGCTAGTAATCACATAAACAACAAATAATGATCTATGGGACGTTTTGTTTCTCATCAATTGATGGATCACGATTTGTTTTTTGTCTTTTGTACATCCCTATTATTTAACACTAGCTCTAGACATTCTTGTTTTGAAATAGAAAAAAACAAAAAAAAAAAACTTGTTGGTTTCTATTACATCATCTAATAGAGCCGATTGCTAGGTAGGACACTCGCTATCTCTAAAAACTTTTCTATATATAATGAGGCTATTAATCTTTTCAAAGACCGCGCGACCGGATTGAGTTATTCAAATTCTTGTCACGATATTTTCATTTTTTTTTTTTATTTTCCTGCACTCTAAGATTATCCGCGCCGCCCACCTACCCAATTAGGGGTGGCTTAGTTACTTTTCACTTATGTATTTTATAAACAGCTATCTATATATTCCTATGACATTCAAGGTAAATTTTCTTCTGAATCGTGCACGGAGTCACACACCAAATCGAATTAATGCTCAAACGCCACATCCTAGTTCATATATTGGGAGTGAAATGGTCTTCAACAAACTCTCTAAATTCCCTTAACGGACTATCATAGAAAGATCTACATTTTAAATCAACACAATCGATCATCTCCTATTTTAATAAAATTTGGTGTGTTCATTGCCCATGGTGAGAGAATGAAAAATGCCAAATTATAGAATTGTAGCACAAATACAACAAGATAAATAGCTGCCCAAAAAATGCCCAAAATTTCACAAACAGTGCAGACAAAAACTGCTATAACTCCTGTTCTAATAAAGATAGAACTGCGAAACAAGTAATTTTGGAAAGGTCGTGAAACAAGCTTGCAAATGGATGAGCCAAATACACCCCAAGGGAAAAGAAATCAGAAGGCAGTAATATTTTAGCTAATATTTTAATATAAAAGTAATAATAAATTTGGGGTCACCAATTTTTCAAATCCAAATATACAGGTTGAATGAATATATATATTAAATGGTTTATACAGTACAGATTATCGGTATGAGAAGGAATCAATTGCAGAGCACTGAATTTAAGTTAAAGGAATTAGATTAAAAGATTTATAATAGTGTCAGGAATGAAAATAGGTAAAGTTATCTCGTTTTGGAGAGGAACTTAGCTTGAGGCCGTAGTTGATCACAGTCGGCGATTCAATGCTGGTTTCCTAAAGCGTCCGTTGGAAAGCAGGACCAAAAAGTAGACAAAAGTGGAGACGTTTCCCAATGATGTTGGAAACATGAAAATCTCCCAACTCTGGATATTCAAATATAGTTTTCCCAACGAATGAAGGGAAACAGGCGAATCAAAACCGTATTGAAAACGGAATAAAAAAGTATATTTAAAGAAAATTGAATACAAAAAAAAAAACCTGGAAAAAGGGGGAAAATAATTAATTTAATTCACAATGAATTAGGAAAATAGAAATTGAATAAACTTACCCTCTTTAGGGTTTTCTTTAATTAAAAATAAATTGTATCTCCCTTAGATACGAGTATTCTTCCCTGCTGGACCAAATCCAGATGAAGAAAACTCAAAAATCAAAGAAATAATTCTCCTAATTCGGAGATGCGAGTCGATGCGCCGGAAGTCAAAAGAGAAAGAGAATGGCTTCCTTATTCGCGGCAAAGACAAAGAAAAATAAAAGATGGGACAAAACGCATGAAAATCAAATGATGGCGCGTCGATCGGTGGAAAATAGAAAAAGTACATTTTGGCCAAAACAGAAAATAATGTGCAACATGGGCATATTCAAACAATGTACATAATAAAGATCAGTGATTTTGACCTTTAACCTTGAATATCTCGAAACATCCCACCTTTAAAATTGATGAAAAAAAATATATTTGCTTCTTCATGTCACACTATACAATATAGTTTTTATATAAACTTGGGACGGCTTTGAGATTAGGAGATGAAAATTAATATGTACATTTATGTCATGCAATAAAGCAATACAAAGTATATGTAGACTGCAACGAAATGAAAATACATGTTAACTTTTGCAAAAAATGGTGTGATAACTAGGGCTCGGATTTCGCCCTATTTTTGCCTTTTTTTTAATTTATGGCTTAAAATTTAAGCCCAATATGATATGTATACGTTTCATGAGATTCTGAATAAAATAAGAGGCATTTGTTAGTGCCTATAATGCCTATTTTGGCTGATTCTGGGTTTTAGTGCCTATTTCATCTATAAATGCCCTTTTTAGTGCCTATTTTAAGTTCAAATAGTCAATTTCAATTTTTTACGAGCTATACATAGCCTAAATTTGAAATTTTTTGAATTATCAAGAAAATATTTCAAGAGGGGGGGGGGGGTAAAAGGGCAATTACCCACCCCCTTCCGAATTTAAAAAAAATACTTAAAAAAAATTTACATTTAATGTAAAATTTTAAAAATTAATACTTAAAAATTTGATTTGTAATTATATTCTGGCAAAGAAGTACAGAATTACCGAAATTAAGAAAAAATTGTTTGCTATTGCGACCAGTCACACAAAATTACCAAAAAAATAAGACATCAATTTTTTAGATTTTTTTATATTATTTCTTAAATAATACCTTTTTTAAGTGCCTTTTTTAGTGCCTATTTTTCGTAAATGCCTTTTAGATGCCTATTTTCTAATTTTTAGTGCTTAGTTGCACTGCCTATTTTAAAGATTTTTAGTGCCTATAAATCCGAGCCCTAGTGATAACAATCTGAATAGACCAATAGCAAGCATTCTTATTTTGACCAATCACAGTTTTGCTTGCTATGTGAACAGGCCAATAGCAAGCATTCTTATGTTCCCAAAGAAAAGGACAAGATCACTAGGATGAGACACGGGAAACGGACGTTTTTCTGGAATTCTAGATTTTTTAAAATAAAAAAAATTATTTGCATAGAATCAGCCATAAACTATACCATTTTGTAATGACTATGAGCGAAAAATTGTCTGACAAATAATAATCCTTTTCGCGAACTCGCGAAAAGGGTTATCATTTTCCGCTTATCTGGGATTGGTCAAAATAAGAAAGGTTGTTATTGGTCTATTCAGATTGTTATCACACCATTTTTCAACAGTTAACATGTATTTTCATTTCGTTGCAGTCTACATATACTTTGTAATGCATTATTGCATGACATAACTGTGCATATTAATTTTTATCTCCTGATCCCAATGTCGTTCCAAGTTCAAATTATGTTGTATAGTGTGACATGAAGAAGCAAATCTATTTTTTTTCCATCAAAAAAAGATGGGGTGTTTAGAGATATTCATGGTTAAAGGTCAAAATC
Organism: Euborellia annulipes; assembly: GCA_023213315.1. NCBI lineage: Eukaryota > Metazoa > Arthropoda > Insecta > Dermaptera > Anisolabididae > Euborellia > Euborellia annulipes. Next base: position 10,464 of record JAKCPI010006287.1, read on the forward strand.
ACTGATCTTTATTATGTACATTGTTTGAATATGGCCATGTTAGATATCATTTGAAAGCTTGTTTCACGACCTTTCCAAAATTACTTGTTTCGCAGTTCTATCTTTATTAGAACAGGAGTTATAGCAGTTTTTGTCTGCACTGTTTGTGAAATTTTGGGCATTTTTTGGGCAGCCATTACTTTTGTTGTACGTGTACTACAATTCTATAATTTGGCATTTTTCATTCTCTCATCATGTGCAATGAACACACCAAATTTTATTAAAATCGAAGATGGTCGGGTTGACAGCTGTGTTGATTTAAAATGGAATGACCTATAAGTCAGATGTATTTGTTTGTCTGAAAAGAGTTCACCAAAAAAAATATTAATATATGGACCTGCCCTGTTACGCATTAGTGTGTCAAGTGCCAAAACTCCCTTCTCTCCTCCTCACACACATATAACAGTCTTTCGGAACTTATATAAGACTTGACAAATCGTATGAAATATATTTTTGGGGGTCTGAGGATTTATTGATCTGGTATCCAAATGGAAAAAAATCATCGGACTGTAGGTCGAACGGACGTTGGATTCGAGGACCAACCACACCAACAGGTGCTACCTAGTTTTGAGAAAAAGTATTTTGTTTTAATTGGATTATATATAATTTTTTTTGTCAATTGTGCAAGTAACATTAAATATAAATTTTTTTAGGATATATTTCATAAAAAATACTATTATTATAGCATTTGAAACAATATTCCGTGCTTAACTCAATTTTTAATTTTTTTGGCACTTGACACACTAATGCATAAAGGGTCCAAATAAGTTTAAATAAAAATTGGGTTAGTTTTGAGTTTTTGTCGATTGTGAATTGCAATTAATGTTTGTGTATGTGTGTTTGTGTGAGGAAGAGAGAGAGGGAATAATTGAGAGGGGGGAGGGGAGAGAAATTGCCATGAATGGACTCCGGACATAACATAATAGCCATTGTATAGGCCGACCGCTATACGGTCTTGATTTATGTTATAGGCCGACCCCTATCGCTTGATTCCTAAAGGGAGGTCAATAACACATAGGGACATTGATACTTGATTCACCAACAAATCATTTGATCCAGGCGATGCTGGAAAATTCGAGGTTATTTATAAATACTTAGAGACAAAGTTCGTTATAAGGTAGGAATGGAAAAGGCGCTCGAAAAGTCGTTTTTGCGACTTTCAAGTCGACTTTTTAAAAACTCGTGCTTAGGAGATACTCAGTAAATATTGTGAATTTATTTATTTATAATATAAGATTTATTAAGTATTTTTTTTTTTTTTTTTTTTTACATTCACACTCACACTCACACATTCATTCACAGTCTTTTCGGCAATCAGAAAGGCCATTTAAGACTTTAGAACGAATAACCGTTGTAGAGAATATATCTATTGTGGGGTCAGGCATTTCTATTTAAGCCATCTGGTATCCAAAAATGGCTTTAAATAAAATCATCGGACTGCCTGGGGTCCGAACCCGCGACGTTTGGTATTTGGAGGGAGGCGCTCTACCTACTACGCCAAACTCGGGGGCATTTATTAAGTATTTAAACATTTTATTAAGGGGGTTCAAAAGAGCGGCGTCTAAACGTACTTTAAAAAAAAACTAGACTATTATAAGGAATTTTTCAATGCGATTTTTTTTTAAATGAATTAAATTCATAAGAGATTATTGGGACATCGAGCTATAATCTTTTTAACATAGAATCCAGGAGATGTAGGAATATATTGATATATATATACGCACAGGAAGTTTATTTCCTATTGTAGGTATTAGGCAATAAATTATTAAAGATGACTTTATTTTTTTGGTGAAAAATTTTTATTCCGACGACCAGCTAACTGATCTAACTAACTAACCAGAAGGTTAGCGCTAGCTGGTCGTCGGAATAAAAAATTTTTCACCAAAAAAATAAAGTCATCTTTATTAAATTTACTTGCCTAATACCTGCAATAGGGAAATAAACTTCCTGTGTATATATATATATAATCTTTTTAATTACTTATTAAATCAAACATAGGGTTTTTTTGAATTTTTTCCCTATAGAAAAATAATTGTAAAAATGTTCAAAAAAGCCTAATAAAATAATGAAGAGAGAGGAAAAGAGCTTGTCTCGGAGCCTCTAATAATAGTATTGTGCAAGACATTCGCCAAGTGCGAGACAATGTATAATGTTAATGGTGAAATAAAAATGATTTGATTGATTTTTGATTACTTATTAAAAAATTATCGTAATTAATTTTTTTGTTATCAAGCAAATACAAAAAAAAACAATCTGTCCCAAAAATCTTTAATTTTTTTTTAAATTTAAAAATGAATTTATTGTTATTATTACACATATTAATTAAGAAATTTTTAAAATAAGCTTAGATGATTTATTTAAAATTCAACTGTCAAATTAGTTCAGCATTCTTGCAATAGATGGCAGGCTAGTCTAACAGCTGATCCCCTTTTGCCCTATATCTATATATTTTTATGCTTTTATAAAAGATATATAATATATAATAACATTTATAAAGTATTTCTTGTTAAAAGATCAATGAAAATCAATCAAATGAATTAAATATTATTAGCTACCATTCTGACATCTCTTGGCAAATTTTTGAATTACTTGATTTTTGGGCATACTTTTAATGACACACTACGCTATCTTATCGGGAAAAACATGCGTAACACCTATTCGGTTTTAATCGACTTCAAAACGATTCTAAAAAGTCGATTATTTTCAGTAAAAGATCGATTCTTGATTAAAGTCAGAATCGATTTTTCCATCCCTATTATAAGGGGTGAAATTAGGCACACATGTCTCCTCTTCTCATGTCTGTTAAAATTTAGATTCTCACTGTTACACATGAGAAAAAATATTCCCCTCGTGTAAGGCAACCAGCGGTACAGTATTGAAATAAATAACTGTAGGAGGTGCTTGGGCACATTGTCCGCTTATAAGATATAAATACACTAAACGGAGGAGGAGGAGGAGGAGGAGGAGGGCACTTGTAACATAAATATAAACATCAAAAGAATTTTAATTAAAACATTCATTCTATTTTCTAAATACCCTCAAAGAATACTTTCTTTTTTTATTATTATTATAGCCTAAATAAAAATAGATTTGAGTTTTAATAGAAAGAAGAAGAATACATTTTAGTCCTTTTGTTGTTGTTGTTGTTGTCGTCGTCGTCGTCGTCTCATCTATATCCGATCCTTTTATTCATACAACAAAACAGATAACGAGATCAAATTTGACATAAGAGGATTATATTTGGATGAGAGGGAAAATATTTTTGGTTTCGAGGTCTTCTTTTTTTTATTTACTCTCTCCATTTGGGTGTTTTCAAAGGAATATTTAATTATGAGAATTAAACCGTCTTAGGATGCGATTTCGTTGGAGCTGCGATAAGAGCATAGCAAAGAAAATAGAAACATGCTTTTGAATAGAGCTCGAGAATCGTTCTTTGATCCCGATTCATCTTCTTCGCTCTTATCGACGCTCTGGTCGGAGATGGATTCAGACATTTTAATAAGTGAAGTATTTCTAGGCCCTCATTGGGGAATAAAAAAAAGAGAAAAATTTTCATAATATATTTTTCAAGACAAACTATTGAATGAAATGGTACAAAAAAACAAACAAATTGTAAATTAATCTACAGTATTTTTTTTTTTTTTTAATTTAAAATAAATAAATTTACTTACTATTTGTTTGACGTTTTTCTGCCATTTCAATTCAATCAACTTTTAAATCTATTTATATTTAATTTCTATTATATTTCAAATATTTAATAAAATATATAATAATCTTAATAATGGGTTTATTTAATTAATAAACAAATTAATAATTTAATTTAGGCTACTATTTTAATTTAATTTATTAATAAATTTAAGGGTTAAAATATATTTAATATATTTATTTAAAATCATAGTGAATTTTGACAGATATATTTTGACAGATACGAGGTTATGTTCAAAACCTTCTCTGTCAATTATAACATTCAAAATCTTCACCTCCGATCAGTTCCATCCACACCAATATTCACGTTTTCTATTAATATCTTGAAGCAAATACCAATTTATAGCGATTAAAAACAGTTTAAACTTTTACACACCGTCTTTGCTGTAAGATAAATGCTTCAACAAATTTTATTTCGAATTTTTTATATATAATATAAATATACCTGGTATATTTTTTAAAAATTCTTGACAGACAGTAAGAAAATATAATTTTTTTTTTTAATAATAACAATAAAATTGATTAATTAAAAAAAATGAATATATTCTAAGGGTATATATAGATAGATGATTAGATAAAATGTCACAATTCTCATTTTAGGTTATGAATTCAGACTGAGAGTCAAATTTGACTACTTGAGATGTAAGCTCAAATACAGGACTTAAGTCCCGATTAAATGTTGGTGCAACGTTCTAAGTTCAAATGAAAGATGTAAGACGAGCTTGAGACCTGAGATATGTTGGTGCAAATGGGCTTTATAATATTGTGCAAAGGAACTTCAGCTCTTTCAAGGCTATGTTTTTCTTATTGATACACTGTAAAAAAAAAATTTTAATTTTAGTATGTTATAGTATACTAAATTTACAACTCTACAAAAAAAAAAATGGTCGCACCAGATTTTTATTTAAGCAATTTTCCATTCTCTAGAAAGGGTTTTTCATAATGAAAAGAGTCAATTGTTGAGGTTTGCCAATTTTGTATATTCAGCTCAAATGGCAGGCAGGCAGGCGTTAGATGGTTGATTGACACGCACATCACCTTTACTCTACAAAAAAAAAAAGAAGGCAATAATAAGGAGAGAGATTATATCATTAACGCTCTTTTTTTATAAGCTAATTTTACAAAAAAAAAAAAGAAGTATGTTTTGGAATCTATGTTAGTAAACAACTGGATCGGATGGAAGGAGGAGTTGAGGCTATTGGCAACGAGTTAACGCCAATTATATTCTTCCACCTTTTCTCAATTATTAAAGTCTAATTGGAGCTACTTATTAGATAAGGAGGGATTATTTATAGTCTTAGGTAGAAAGGAGTGAATCGGCCCACAGTGAGCGGTAAAAATGCCTTCATAATATTTTTATTAAAAACCCCAGAAATTCTATCTTCCGTCCCAGCTTTTAATCTCGTATGTGACAAAAAGATTTATTCTTTTTTATTTTTAATTCACCTTTTCGGCTGCTGAGGTATTTTTACTTTCTCTTACTTCTATATATATGTAAATATATATAGAGAGAAAATATTGGATTCATGTCAAAAATTCGATGTCGAGATTTTGATGGATCTTCACGTTTTGAGGTCCCCTGAATCCAAAAAGTGGTTTTCGCGACATGGTCTGTCTGTCTGCGTGTGTGTCTGTGTGTGTTCAATTTTAAGCATGAAGGAATTGAGCTATGAGGCTGAAATTTTATATTTAAGTTAAACACCCCACGGGACCGACAAAATAAGCTTTTAATCAAAATCGGCCAAAGAGTACTAGTAATTTACTGATGCACTTTTTCAGTTTTTTCCTATTTTCTCAAAATTCTCTGCAACGATTTTGTTTAAAATTCATAAATGAACTATTTTTTTAGATGCTCTTTAAAATATATATTAGTGAAATTTTTCGTGGAAATCGTTTGAAGTACACTTTACTGATTTGGAAGCATTCGGAGCTCAGCGCCATCTATGAATCATCGCTTGGTCAAGTTTGAAAATAAGGTGCTATGGGAAACTAAATATATCGCGACACAAAAAAAAATCTGATACAAATTCTTAGCTATTGTATTGGCAAGAAAGTCATCTCCGCATCACAAATAATAAATATATTTAATTAAACATTGGATATTACAGAATTAAACAATATCAATAAAAAATAAATCCTATTACAATAATCACGGCTGTCTCAGATACCTCTCATACACCCCTTGATTCCCTGCGCGATCACCACTACTTAGATCTCCATCCCCGTGCTTAAATTGGAAACAAATAACAGATTTTCAGGACTAATCTCTAAAAACAGACGTTAAAATTTAAAATAAACATATGGGTGTTAAAAAGTAATGTAAAAACAATCAGCGTTAAAAAATGCTATTCAAAATCACTTCCTTGATATGTATTTTGTAAACAAAAATGTAAAGCCAAAGCGTTAGCCTGGTCGTCCACTGGACGCTACCGCTACAAGTGCGACAACAAGAGACGCGACAACACGCGACAAGGGTCGTCCACTGCACGCTACTTCGCGCTACATTTGACATAAAATATCATATAAATTTCTAACCAATAAATAAAACAAATCCATATAATTTTAATAAATAATTAAATTGAAATATAAAACCAAGATAAAAATCTCGAAATTTATATTTATTTTCGCTAAATTTTCAAATAATCTTATTTTAAAATTCTTTATATTCTGGGATGAAGGTTATTTTAAATAGACCTCGAAGAGCCGCAGTTACTTCACCAAATCACTCAATGTGAAAAAAACAAAAATGTATAATTTTATCAATTTAATATATATATACAGTATATCACAAAAAATTGTAATGTCGACTATAAAAGAATAAGTAAGTGTTGAATATAAAATAAATTACACATACTCTATGTTTATCTTTAAAGGTCCTGACGGTGATGAAAAATCGAAACTGATATTTGCAAAGCAGTCGATTCTTGAAACAGTTAATAAAAAATTTAAAAAATTTATGAAAATTCATTTAAACACACACTCACCGAACAAACAGTGATTGATGAAGTAACTACGGCTCTTTGATGTCTATTTAATCTTATTTTGTCCCACAAATTAAATATCGACATTTTGGTCTTTGTTTTATTCAATTCCATCAATTTTATTAAGAAAAAACAAAGTGTTGCGGTTTTTTTTTTGCCGGTGAGAGTATTTTAGGTTAGAAAAACAAAGGGTTAGACGCTACAACGCGCTACAGATCCCATTTTTTGGGATCTGTAGCGCCTTGTCGCTCGAAGCGCGTTGTCGCGTGATGTCGCGCGCTTCTAGTGGACGAGCTTCAATTGATTCACACACATTGGGATCTGTAGCATGTTGTAGCGCTTGTAGCGGTAGCGCGTTGTCGCGTCCAGTGGACGACCAGCCTTAACATTTAGTAAATAATGTTAAAAATTAATGCCATATCTAGGGGTGTCTTTAATATTTTAACGTCGTGTTTAAAATAAAAATGACGTCCTTAACCTAAAAAGTAAGGTTGATTTTGATAGTTTTGAAATAAAAGCAACATGTTAACGTCGCTGTTAAAACTTTGTTTAGAGAATAGCATTATTTTAACGCTGATTGTTTATTCATTACTTTTTAACACCCATTTGATTATTTTAAATTTTAAAGTCTGTTTTTAGAGAATAGACCAGGGCACATGCTGACCATTTGTACGAAGGGTCGCGGGTTCGCATCCCGTCCCATGCAACAAAAATTTATATAAATTGAATTGACTACCAATCAATTAAAATAAATAGGGACAGATTCTAAATAGCCAGAGATGCTAAAAAAGACAAAAAAAAGTTCTTGTCTGTCTGTCTGTCTAACAACAGAGGTAGAGATCTCGCCTCTGTTGCTAGAATTCTCTTAGAAGTTCTAAAAGTTTTTTTTTTCTAATTACTACAATAAAACAAAATTGATTACCAAGAGTTATCAACATCGTTCATTTGTTTAATGTTTAAAAACTGTGTGTGTGTGTGTGTGTGTGTGTGTGTGTGTGTGTATATATATATTTTAAGAATGATAAAAAATGATTAATGGATTTGGAATTTACATGACCTTAGTGTGAGATTTCTCCTTGTTGTTGTTGTTGTTGCTTGCCAGCAACTAATCGAACAACAACAACAACAACAACTTTTTTGCTATCATTTATTTGTTTTAATTGACCCGAGACTCCTTTTCTTTTCACATTCTGAGTGCCAAAAATGGCATTGATATTCTTTTAAAAATCCAATTTTTTCAACAATATCTCTCTAATAATAAGTTCTAGCGTAAAAATGCTTATTAGCATTTCTGTAGGTGATAAAATTTACCACAATTTTTATTTGAAACAATCTTTTATAAACTTAATAGTTAGTGAGATAAATTGGATTTATGTTTTCGAAATTCTATTTTGCCTTAACTTAGTCGCTAGTAGTTCGATAACTAATAGGCTTAGATAAATATGTTTCAAATAAAAATTATAGAAAATAGCTTCATCTACATAAATGATAATAGTTATTTTTAAGATAGACTTGGTTATTAAGGAGTAACGGGAACGAAGGTGTAATGCATGTTTTGTGTGCGTTGTGTGTCATAAAAAGTATGCCCAAAAAATCAAGTAATTCAAAAATTTGCCAAGAGATGTCAGAATGGTAGCTAATAATATTTTATGCATTTGGTTGATTTTCATTGATCTTTTAACAATAAATACTTTATAAATGTTATTATATATTATGTATCTTTTATAAAAGCATAAAAATATATAAATATAGGCTAATAAGCGATCGTCTGTTAGACTAGCCTGCCATCTATTGCAAGAATGCTGAACTAATTTGACAGTTGAATTTTAAATAAATCATCTAAGCTTATTTTAAAATTTTCTTAATTAATATGTGATTAATAATAACAATAAATTCATTTTTAAATTTAAAAAAAATTAAAGATTATTGGGACAGATTGTTTTTTTGTATTTGCTTGATAACAAAAAAATTAATTACGATAATTTTTTAATAAGTCATTAAAAAGATTATAGCTCGATGTCCCAATAATCTCTTATGAATTTAATTCATTTAAAAATTGCTTATAATAGTCTAGTTTTTTTTAAATCCCTTTAGAAGTCGCTCCTGAACCCCCTTAAAAAGATATTTTTAAAAAAGTAGAAATATTTTGCCTTTTTTCCCAAAGATTTTTCTTTTTATTATTAGCAAGTTAATATGCTCACGATTTTTTTTTTCTTTCTCTCTCTTCATTGATACGGTAACGTTAAATTTAAAATAAAATTTCCATATGGATTTTCCTTTCACTATATAATCATCATCTCTCACACACCTAAAATAAATGGAATTTGAGTGAGTTTATTTTAAATCGTGGCTTATTTAATATTTATAGGCGCTAATTTTTTTGGTACACCTTTGCCCTTTCGCCCTCTTGACCTATTATTGTATTTATTACCTTGAAGCTATTTATGAGAGGGAATAAATCGCTATTGCTTGGGATTTAAGAAAAAACGGAGCACAGCACATTCAATAAGAGAAAGCTGTGCTCTGTGCTTGTCACACCAGTATTTTTGTGCCGATATATATTTAGTTCTCGACAGTACGGTACATTCGATTTTCAAGATGTAAAATTTATTAGTATGGGAAAATATTTATATTTTGCTACCATGGCAACCATTTCTCCTATCTTTCCTGTGAAGTACAAGAGTAAAGTGGTCTTCAGAAAATTTCAACGGCAAAATGAGAATATACATTTTAAAGAGAATCTAAAAAATAATTGATTTTTGAATTAAAAAAAAATTGTTGGAGCGAATTTTGAGAAAATCTCAAAAAAAAACTGAAAAAGTGCACCAGTAAAGTACTAGTACTCTTTGACCGAATTTGTTCAAAATCCTCGTGTCACGTCCCAGGGTGGTAGCTAACTTAAATATAAAATTTCAACCTTCTAGCTCAGTGGTTCCCAACCCGGGGGCGATCGCCCCGCGATTGGGGGGCGATGATAATTCAAATGGGGAAAAATTGTTAGTTTACTATAATTTAAAAGAACAAAAATCAAAAAGAAAAATCCCCTATTTACAGAATGATCAGGATAGAAGAGGACAAAATATTGGCATAATAATAAAATAGTCTGAAGATAATTTCAATCTAGAATCGAAATGTCACTTTTGTTTTCATTAAATAAAGATTGACCCAAAAAGATCCATTTTGTTATTTTCTTCATAAAAATAAAATTATTATCAGATTTTTTAAAAGATTTGTGTACTCTCTAAAAACGAATTAGTAAAAAACTACTAATTCATAGTGTATAGTCACTTTTTTAAGATGTGCAAAGTAGACCACCCGCAAATAGTGGATATCCACTTTTTCAATTAGTAAAAATTATTAATATGAAAAATTCACTAATTGAAAAAGTGAATTTTTAAAAAAATAATGACCTAAAAAAGAAATGTTTAAGATACGTATATGAAATAAGGTGTGATGACACCGGGACCTAAGTTGTGTTTACTGACTCGAGTTCTGGCCGAACCCACTTAAACTTGACTTACTTCTCTGTTATTTGCTATATAAGTATGTCGCTGATGTTAACAATGCTTTTTACTTGAATGTTACTATATTCCTTCCCAGCAATTTATTTCTAAATAAACTTAATAAAACTAATTATCGTTATATCAAGAAATATATTTACTAAATTTTAAGTAAAAATATTTCTTAATTGACCATTTAAAAAATAATATTTTATTAATTTAAAAAAATTTGGAATCTATCTGTTTTGACTTAACATATATTTCCTGCAATTTTTAACAAAAAATACAAGTTATCTCAATATTATTATTTATTTGTATTATTATTACTTAAATAAAGCCTTATATTGCCAAAAATGTCTTTATTAATGAACCGATCAAACAGCTGGTCGGCCATGTTGGCTTCTCAGACATCCGGAATTGAATGAACTGCTTTTTGAATTAGTAAAAAATAACTAATCTAAAAGTAACCAATAAATTTACTAAATATATTAGTAGATTCTACTCAAAATGACTAAATTTGCTGTAATTTTCTTACCTACTGCTTGAATAAGTAAAAATTCTACTAATTCGTTTTAAGAGAGTAGAGATAAATAATCCAAATCTTGCCTACTACTCCTAGGGTCAGGAGTATTTTTTAAATAAGTTTTTGCCATTAATTGTGGTTTATTGTATTTCATAATACAATTTAACTAAAAAAAATTTCAATGGATACCAACCAAATGGCTTAAATAGAAATGCCTGGACCCCAATATATTGTATATATTCTAGGAACCGACCGAATATTCTGTTTCGGTTACGGTTTCGGCCATTTTCGGCCAAAAATCCTGGTTTCGGCCAAAAACTAGCCGAACCTTTCGGGTGGCCGAAACCTGAGTTTGAAAAGATGGGATGAGACTCGCACACAAAAAAAAAAAAAAAAAGGTTTATTATTATTATACATGGATGTTTTAGGGCGCATTCGGCAGCATAGGCCATTCGCGCCACATATTTAACATTTTCTCTTTTTTTCTTTTATATATAATTTACATTGTGGCCTTATGTCTTAATATAGTTAAATACAGAAAATTAATTAACAACAGTATTCAAACAATGTAGAGATAAATAAATAGACAGTCATTATAGATATTACAATTAAATGAATATAGATAAATAAATAAATAAGAGATATAAATAATAAATAAAATAAGTGAGGAGCTGAAATTTATATCCTATCATAGAGATCAATATATTTAAGATAATTGAACAGATTTTCAAAATTCGCCCCGTCAAAAAGGATAGAGCGCAAATCCTTATTGTCTAATTTGAACAGTGTTCTGGCACGAGTAAAACGGGAACACTCTATTAATACATGTCGAACTGAGCATCTATGATCACAGACTAAACACCACGGTGGATCTTCCTTATTCATTATGTAACCATGTGAGAATAAGCAATGACCTATCCTCAAACGAACTAAAATCGTGTGTTCTTTCCGGGACAGCTTTACCTTCTAGGTTAAATGATTTCTACGTGAAGGAGAAAAAAATTTTCCGCCAAGCGAAAAAAGGGCCGAAAAAATATAGTCTCCCTAAAAAAAAAGCTAAAATGATATTCACGGAAGGAGAAAAAAAATTCACGCAGGGCGAAAAAAATTTCAAAAAAAAAAAAAGTAAAATGATATGAATTTTGTATAGGAAATACAAGTTTCGGTTATGGTTTCGGCCGAAACTAAGATTGAGGCCGAATATTCGGTTTCGGTTTCGGCTGAAAATCTTGTTTGGGTCGGACCCTAATATATTCATAATAATGGTTATCGTAAAAGTCTTATATGGCCTAAGTTGCCGAAAAGACTGTGTATATGTATGTGTGAATGCGGAAAAAGTGTTTTAAAAAAAAAAGTCAATGTTTCAGTCACTATTTCTGCAACTGTTGTATTTATTCACTTTGAAAAGAGAACGTTAGCTGAAGAACTTAATTCATTTTTAACCCTGAAGTTAAGAATTTTAAATCGGGCGAATAAATCTTTATTATTTACACTTTAATTCAAATTAAAATTAGGCATAGGGCCTACAATGAAAATGGAAGGGGAGGGGCGAAGGGTATTAGTTAACCTCCAGAAAGGGGGCGATGGGCAAAAAAGGTTAGGAACCACTGTTCTAGCTCTTTTCGTTCTTGAGATATTTTATTCACAGACCATGTTACGAAAACCACTTTTTGGACTCAAGGGACCTCTAAACATGTATATCCATCAAAATCTCGACATCGAATTTTTGACATGAATCCAATACTTTTTATATTTATACATATATAGATAAGAGAAAGTAAAAGAAGTTATATATCAATTCACTCCGGAAGAATTCACTCTTAAGTGTACAAAATTCCATTCATATATTTATATTTAAAAAAATAAATCCTTAGCGAAAGAGAATTTTCTAATTGAAATGTCAATATTAAATTAATTTCTCAAGCATTTTTTGTTAAATAATTTGTTAAAACTCTCCGTTATTAGTCAAAGTATTTACACACACCTTTATATACATTCGTGGGCTCTCTTTATATTTATTCTTTTCTTTTTTGGCTGGCTCATAATATTAATAAGTTAATGTTAATTGTCAACGGAGGCTAAGCAGAATCAACAACATTTGACATTTTGTATGATAAGGGCGCAAAAATTGCATGTAATCATGAGAATTGTGGTGTGCCAAAGTGAAAATTAAAAGCCGACGTTTCGAGTGCCGATTGCATTCATCTTCAGGACAAAATGGGTGTTAAAATGTCAGGTTCTTCATTTGCTTGAAAGTTCTTTGGAGTTTGAATACTCTATGTACTAGAAATGAAAAAATATAAAATTTTTTTAAAAAATTATCTTTTTCGCCACCTTTTTAGACCATAATTAGTAGCCAATTATATAATAATTTGGCTCGGAATGAGAAGCGAAACTCTGTTTCTTACAAGAGGCGAAATTTAGGCCTCTCTGCTATTATGAAACAAAAATATTCAAGTAAAAAATCTGGTGTGACTGGCGCACATCACACAACTTTCTCTTGCCTTCGGTAATCGAAAGTTGTGTACTGTGCTTGTCACACCAGATTTTTTGTGTCGACATGTATTTAGTTCCCGACAGTACGGAACATTTGAATTCACATGTAAAATTTATAAGTATGGGAAAATATTTATATTTTGATACCATGGCAACCATTTCTCCTATCTTTTCTATGGAGTACAAGAGTAAAGTGGTCTTCAGAAGATTTCAATCACAAAATGAGAATATACATTTTATAGAGAATCTAAAAATTAATTGATTTTTGAATTTAAAAAAAAAATCGTTGGATCAAATTTTGAGAAAATCGAAAAAAACTGAAAAAGTACATCAGTAAAGTACTAGTACTCTTTGGCCGATTTTGATTAAAAGCTTATTTTTCCGGTCCCGGGGGGTGTTTAACTTAAATATAAAATTTCAAACTCCTAGCTCAATTCCTTCATGCTTAAAATTGAACACACACAGACACACAGACACACACACACACACACACACAGACAGACCATGTCGCGAAAACCACTTTTTCGGACTCAGGGGACCTCAAAACGTGAAGATTCATCAAAATCTCGACATCGAATTTTTGACATGAATCCAATACTTTCTCTCTCTATATATATTAACATATATATATATATATATAGAGGTAAGAGAAAGTAAAAATAAATTTTTTATTTAACAAGACTGTGAGTGGTGAGGCCAAGCATCCCATGGCCCCCGGGATCTCCAGCCTTATCGGGACCCTATTAAATCAGAAAAGATTTGAATTTAAAAAAAATTCAACGAAAATTTTGCCTTTGAGGGAGCTCGGGCCCCTCGGAGCTCGGGTGAAAGCGGAAAAAATTTAGATTGATAAAAATATTTAATGAAAGCTTATCTTTGAGGCCCGGGCCCCTCGGGGCTGAGGTATATCCGGTATTGTGGGGATTGTATGGGAGGGGGGTATTTGAAATTGGGTTCAGCCCCCCTCCTGAAAAAAATTCCTACAATCCCCTCTGTTTGTAGCACTGTGAATAATGAAAAAAAAAATACAAATTTAATTATATAACAATTTTGATTATTTTTCAATTGAGAGATTTAATTATTTAATTATGTTAATTAATTGGCTTTAAAATTCCATAATAATATTTTATTTGGTTAGATTACAAGTTTTACTTTCTCTTACCTCTATATATATGTTAATAGGCCTATATAGAGAAATTATTGGATTCATGTCAAAAATTCGATATCGAGATTTTGATGGATATACACGTTTTGAAAAAAGTGGTTTTCGCGACATGGTCTGTCTGTGTGTGTCTGTGAACAAAATACCTCAAGAACTGAAAGAGCTAGGAGGTTGAAATTTTATATTTAAGTTAGGCACCCCCATGGGACGTGACACGAAGCTTTTGAACAAAATCGACCAGAGAGTACTAATACTTTACCGATGCACTTTTTCAGTTTTTTTTTCGATTTTCTCAAAATTCGCTTGAACGAGTTTGATTAAAATTCATAAATCAATTATTTTTTAGATTCTCTTTAAAATGTATATTCTCATTTTGTCATTGAAATCTTCTGAAGACCACTTTACTCTTGTACTTCACAGGAAAGATAGGAGAAATGGTAACAAATTATAAATATTTTTCCATACTTATAAATTGTACATCTTGAAAATCGAATGTACCGTACTGTCGGAAATTAAATACATGTCGACACAAAAAATGTGGTGTGCAAGCACAGAACACAACTTTCTCTTGCTGATGGGTAAGAGAAAGTTGTGTGCTAGTGCGACCAGTCACACCAGATTCTTTTTTCCATTTATACATTAAAATTTCATAAGCCAAGACAAAAACTCAATGGGAAAATTCATTTTCTGGAATTTTTTGCGCTTCCCATTTTGAGAATTTGGACACCCGAGTATTTTTTTCCTGGACTCTCCATGCGTCACAAAAGAATGCAAAATTTTGTCCGCTTATA
>JAKCPI010006288.1:0-22343 GCA_023213315.1 Euborellia annulipes
CCGAACACTATAGACACATGCGTTGTAAGTCGTTGTCATTTCAAAAATTTTGCCAATTTATATTTGAAAAAAGAAATACAGCTTTTATTCTTTCCCTATTATAACCCATGTGAAATATTTATTATTTTATAGCACTCTCTCTTTAAGAACCAAAGATCCTAGCCGACAATTATGACGTCAACGACAATTTTATACAAATTGACATCTTAACGTAGATAGACCTTCTATTTTTGCCACTGGCAGATTATAAGGCCCTAGGCGTAAAAAAAAATTAGGCCCCGAATAACAAAAATGTCTTTGAAAATTAATTTATAGGTATTTTAAATATAATAAATTCAATTTTTATTTAAATTAATGTATTTATTTTTATTTTATTTTTTTTTAACCCTTTTCGTCTACAGAGGCCATTTAGGGGTTATTTCTCTATTCGTATGATTTTTAAATACAAAAACCGATGGCTATCGGGGGGCGTTCCACACGCTGATTGCTCGGGGTCACCAATCCCGAACTTTCGCCGTGCTCGGCATCACTTAACCACAACATTGTGGTGACTGCTGCTCTTCTCCGTTGCCAGACCCCCGGCTAAATTAATTTATTAAAAAAATACAAATAAAATAAAAAATAAAAATTTTATGGAAAGTCATTAACAAAGTATTAATTAATATTTAATTTTTCCTTTATTATAAGGTCTTAATATTTAAATTAATACTTTGTTGTCAATTATCGTTGAAAAATAATATCTAATAAAATTTGGAACAAAAATGAATTGAATTATGTTATTTTTCTTTCAGGGGCGTATATAGAAATTTTTTTCGGGGGGCCCGAACTCAAAAATTTTTCTGCGGAAAATTTTTTTTTTAAGAAACTAAATTTTTTTTCACACGAAATTTTTTGCAGAACATTTTTTCTTTTGCGGAACCAAAGATTTTCATCCTGTGGAAAAATTTGTTGCGCTGATGTCTGTATAACCCTATATATGTGTTTGAGAAATTTCGGGGGGGGGCGGGCCCCCTCGCCCCCCCCCCCCTTATATACGCCCCTGTTTTCTTTTTACATAAAATTGAGAGCTACACCTAATATTAAGGCCGGAACTACTAGATTTCTAAGGGGGCAAAATTTAATTTGCAGTCATCTCAAAATTTTTTCATGCACAATTCATATCATTTTACCTTTTTTCTAGTAAATCTTTCTTTAATTGCCGCCCCCTGATATCTATATATATATGTGCCGCCCGGGGCACACGCACCCACTGCCCCCCCCCCCCCTAGATCCGGCCCTGGCGGATACAAGGGAAGGAGGTAAGGGGGTTGCCCCTACCAGGGCCGGAACTAGGAGATTTTTTAGGGGGGCAAAATTTAATTTGCCGCCCCCTCCTTAAAATTTTCCCCGATCTCAAAAATTTTTCTGCGAAATTTTTTTTTTTTTTTCGCGGAACCAAATTTTCCCGTCCGAAAAAATATTTTACCTTTTTTTTAGAGACGCAAAATTTGCCGCCCCCTGATATCTGCCGCCCGGGGCACGTGCACCCACTGCCCCCCCCCCTAGATCCGGCCCTGGCCCCTACACCTAAATATGAAAAAAAAAATATTTTTTTGGCAATAAAATTTTATTTAAATATAAAATTCGATAAAAAAATTAAGTGATAAAAGAGATAGTCATAATAAAATTTATTGCTACAAGTTTGTTGAATCATTGACAAAAAAAAAAACCGTTGAAAAAATTTAACGAATTTTAAAAATTTTTTTTTTTTTAAATAATTTATACGTTGAATATAAACTAATGCTTTAAGAATGTAAGTTAGAGAAAGTTTATGAAGAAAATATGTATAGGAGGACGACCAGGACTGGTGGGGCTTAGCAGAGCCGGACTCGAATTTTTCAGGGGGGCAAAATTTAATTTGCCGCCCCCCTTAAATTTTTAACAAAATTCTATATTTATTTTTTAGATTTTTAAGGCCCCCGACGCCGCCGGGGCCCCCATCCAGATCGGTGGGGCTTAGATTAGTTTGGAAGGAGAAATTAAAAAAGTAGTTTTTATTTTTTTTCACCCCCTCCGACGGGGGCCACCCTTAATCAATTTTATATGAGTGCATGCAGCTTAAAATTCTCTAATTAATGGTAATTTTTTCGTTTGGGCACCTCGTCTAGTTTCCGAGTAATTAATTGATTTAATTAAAGTCATCTGATTAAAAAAAGCAGTTTTTATTTTTTTTCACCCCCTCCGACGGGGGCTACCCCATTCATCTATATATCATTGGATTCGTCTTTTAATTCTCTATCAAGTGCAATTTTTTTGTGTTTGGGCACCTCGCCTTGTTTAGGAGTAATTAAAAAAAAAAGTCGTTTTTATTTTTTTTCACCCCCTCTGACGGGGGCCACCCTATTCAAATATATATCATTCGATGCAGAATTAAATTCTCTAATTAACGGTAATTTTTTGGTTTGGGCACCTCTTTTTATTTTTGAGTTATAAGCCAGCGGCCGATTCTTATAACTAAATTATTTTAGTTTTTATTTTTTTTCACCCCCTCCGACGGGGGCTACCCCATTCATCTATATATCATTGGATTCGTCTTTTAATTCTCTATCAAGTGCAATTTTTTTTGTTTGGGCACCTCGCCTTGTTTAGGAGTAATTAAAAAAAAAAGTCGTTTTTATTTTTTTTCACCCCCTCTGACGGGGGCCACCCTATTCAAATATATATCATTCGATGCAGAATTAAATTCTCTAATTAACGGTAATTTTTTGGTTTGGGCACCTCTTTTTATTTTTGAGTTATAAGCCAGCGGCCGATTCTTATAACTAAATTATTTTAGTTTTTATTTTTTTTCACCCCCTCCGACGGGGGCTACCCCATTCATCTATATATCATTGGATTCAGCGTTAAATTCTCTATTTACTCTATTAATTTGGTTTGGGCACCTCGCTTTGTTTAGGACTTATAAATTATTTTCTACCTATATCATCAATTTGACAAAAGTAGTTTTTATTTTTTTTCACCCCCTCCGACGGGGGCCACCCTTAATAATTTTATATGTGTGCATGCAGCTTAAAATTCTCTAATTAATGGTAATTTTTTCGTTTGGGCACCTCGTCTAGTTTCCGAGTAATTAATTGATTTAATTAAAGTCATCTGATTAAAAAAAGCAGTTTTTATTTTTTTTCACCCCCTCCGACGGGGGCTACCCCATTCATCTATATATCATTGGATTCGTCTTTTAATTCTCTATCAAGTGCAATTTTTTTTGTTTGGGCACCTCGCCTTGTTTAGGAGTAATTAATTTTTTTTAATATCTGATTAAAAAAAGCAGTTTTTATTTTTTTTCCACCCCCCTCCGACGGGGGCCACCCTATTCATATATATATCATTCGATGCAGATTTTAATTCTCTATTTAGCGGTAATTTTTTGGTTTGGGCACCTCTTTTAGTTTAGGAGTTATTTATTTTTTTCTATATCTTAATTTTATTTATATTCACTGGTTTTATCTTAATTTTAATTATATATTTCGATTCAGCATTTAATTCTGTGTATGTATGCTAATTTTCATCCCTATACATCCACTAATTAAGGAGATATCAATTAATTTGTAATAAATAATATTTTAACATTAGTTAACATGGCCTGCGCGTCTGTTAATGCGACGTTGCCATTTAAAAATCGGCCGCCAGACAATTTTGAGAGCAAAATCAGAATATACATTTGAAAGAGCACCTAAAAAATAAATGATTTTTGAATTTTAATCAAAATCGTTAGAGCGAATTTTGAGAAAATCGAAAAAAACTGAAAAAGTACATCAGTAAAGTACTAGTACTCTCTGGTCGATTTTGATTAAAAGCTTATTTTCACGCCCTAGGAGAGTGCCTAACTTAAATATAAAATTTCAACCTCCTAGCTCAATTCCTTCATGCTTAAAATTGAACACACACAGACAGACACACACACAGACAGACAGACCATGTCGCGAAAACCACTTTTTTGGATTCAGGGGACCTCAAAACGTGTATATCCATCAAAATTTCGACATCGAATTTTTGACATGAATCCAATATTTTCTCTCTATATATATATTACATATATACATAGGTAAGAGAAAGTAAAAAATATATTCTTAATTATTCAATTTTAGTTCCATGTGAATATTCTCTAGGAAATTCTAAACTCTTTAAATAAAATCCGATGCGAATTAGATGTGAGGTTTCCGAGTTATAGACAATTGATTTATCAAAGTTTTTTTATTTATTTCCAATGTTAATTAAATCGATCTCTTGATTTGACCAAAGGAGGGGAGGGTGGCGGGTTGCAGGTTCCCCCGCCACTCTGCTCTGATTGTTACTAAGGAGAAAAAGCGCCAGACGCCCTCCCCTCTTTTCTGAGAAAAATTACTTTCTCTTTTTAAAAATAATAATTTAACAGCTTTTAAGTTAAATTTTTTTTTATTGGACATTTGGAAGGATTATAAAAATTGAACGAGAAAAAAAAATAATTAAGCAGTCAGAGAATATTGCCAAATAAAATATATATTTAGTTAGATGTAAATTTTTTCAATTCTTCAACATCACATGGTCGTTATATTTATTTGAACACAAGCGATATTTCGATCTTGTATTACTGAAGGATAGTTAAATATCAAAGTGTAAAATTTAATTTAGATGAAATGATTTGAGAACTTCAAACAATTCTCACAAAATATTACTTATGTACTTTTTAAAAGGGTATCTAAATAATTGATTTATATGAATTTAATCTAAAAAGTAAAAGATTTAAATTCTGTTACCATGTCAACCATTTCACCTATCTTTCCTTTGAAGAACAAGAGTAAAGTGGTCTTCAGAAGATTTCAACGGCAAAATAAGAATATACATTTTAAAGAGCATCTAAAAAATAATTGATTTATTAATTAAAAAAAAAAATCGTTAGAGCGAATTTTGAGAAAATCGAAAAAAACTGAAAAACTACATCAGTAAAGTACTAGTACTTTTTGGCTGATTTTGATTAAAAGCTTATTTCCACGCCTTAGGGGGATGTCTAACTTAAATATAAAATTTCACCCTCCTAGCTCAATTCCTTCATGCTTAAAATTGAACACACATAGGCAAGAGAATGAAAAAAAAAAAATAGGGGGGGGGGGGCGTGAGATATTTATTTGGTTCCCACCGGGGCCACTACTCAAAAAGTTTAACAAGCACTGAACTAAAGGTCTAAAGGGATGGATTTTATTATTTAATATATTTATGAGAAATAAGCATCTCTTTGATTGAAGACAAAATATTTTGAAATTTTATTTTCTCAAAGGATTGAATTCTTTATAGATAAATATGCAGTCTTTTATTCTTATAGTTAAAAAAAGTTTCGAATAAAATTTTATAAAAGCATAAAAAGATGAAATCAATCAATTTGGCAATTATTTCAAATGATGGGAGAGCATCAATTTGTTTTTTCTAATTCGATCGGCGCCCAGAGTGCAGCCAGGGAGCCTCGCTTCACTCTTGTCTAGGCTTTTTTTCACGCGCAGATTCGCTTTTCAAAAACTCGCTCTATCTTTCTTATTTTTCGTTGGATTTGTGGAAAAATGCAAAACTGGTCTTTTCAATCAATTATAAAGCTATAGACATTTTTTTTATTTAACTACGACCACATAAAATGGGGGTTTATTAATTGCCTTTTACATCTTCAAATTTTAACTGCCTCTTTCATTTTCTAATTATCCTAATTTATTGTTTTTTAATAAAATAAACACATTTAGGCCTTGATATTGATTGAATAACTTAGTGTATAAAATATTCAAGCAAAAACAATGAAATTTTAGTCTCAAAACGTTCTGAAAATGATTAAAAATCGATTTTCCAAATTTATTTTGACATATTAATTTTTACTCTGGGTATAGGAAAAGATCAAACACAAATTGATTCAAGGGGTTTTTCATTTATTTCTTCGTATATATTTTAAAATAATTTTATTGCTTTGAAAAAAAAAAAAAAAAAATACGAATAATAAACAAGAATGATTAATTTTTTTTTTTTTTTTTATATATATAATAATGAAAAATTAATTTAAAAAAATAAAAATTTCTATAAAAAATTATTCTAAATCTTTATTTAAAGTTACAATAATTTATTTTATAAAATTTTTTTTTTTTTTTTTTATGAATAATTGTTAAAGAGTTGGTAGTAGTTGGTCGTCCATTTGGCAACTTCTATGATTTGTCAATTTGTGCCGCTTTTATTTCTTTTCGCGCGTAAATGGTCCTGTCAGATCCAATTTCTCATTGAATTATAAAGGTAAATTTAATTATTTCTCTTGATAATTAATCCATTTCGCATGATTTTATTATTTAATATTTATTTCTAACAAATTAAATCATTTTATGTGTGTTGTATGTGAGTTAAAACTAGTTGCATCATCTTTCATCTCTTCATATTTCTTATTTATTTATTTTCTTTTATAAACCCTTGATTGTATTTTATTTAATATTTTAATTTCTCTAAATATTTTCTTAAATGGGAGTGAATTATTTTAAATATAGACTGTGTTACAAATTCACAGACATCAGACTGACAGATCTTACAAATTACAGGTAATAAAATTTTAATATAAAGCATTTCACACTTGAAACTTAATTCTTTGTTAAATTAAATTTGATTTAAATTGATAGCATGATTAATTAATTTATAGAAAGTCCTATTGTGATGTAGTTGTAATCCTAAATATTTTTGGCTTTTATTTGATAGTAAATACAAAAAAAATAAATTTCCAAATAGTTTTGATTTCATTTTGGAATCAGATTTGTTCAATTTAAAGTCTTTTAAAATTATTAATTAGAAAATTTTAAAGGCTCACTTGCTCATGTATATATATATATACGGTATATATTTTAAAATAAATCAATTTTTACTTTTATATATATATATATATATATTTTTCTAATTTGAAAGAGAAGAGAATAGATTTTATCATAATCATTTATTAATTTATCCTCCCATTTATATCTAAATAAAATTTTTTTTCTCTTTTATTTTATTTAAACTTGTTGCCTGTGACTTTCAAATACAATTTAGTTACAGACACTTATTATTTGCATGCAATTTGTGCATGAAGAGATTTGATTATAGGCTCAAAATTTAATAAAATATTTATCAGTGTGATCCAATATATATATATATGTATAAAGTGAGGAGGTGATCTAATTAAGTGGTTTCATTCCTCCTGAATCCAAATATATAGCCTATATATATATATAGGCCTATATAGTATTTATTTTAAATTGATTTTGAAAAATTGATTTTTTTAACTTTCACATTAGGAAAATCATCCTTTAATTATTTTTTTAATCATCCCTTACCTTTACAGCCGATATCCTTCATTTTAAACATGAAACAAAAAAAAAAAAAAAAAAAAAAAATTAATGTGAGTTCTACTAATGTTGAAATGATTTATTTTAAAAAGAGATGAAAAGATCCAAAAATGAAGCAAAAACTATTTGGAAATTTATTTCGAAGTTTACTTTTTTGCTGAGTTATATCCTCAAAGTCAAATAATATAAATATATTTAATTAAATGTTAAATAATACACGATACAACCTATTAACTCAATCACATAAAAGGAAACCCACATATTGAGTTCTCAAGGATCTCAAATCAACATGTCACCAATTCCCAATGGAATTTCGAAATGAAATTTTTTTTGCCCTCTTATAGAGAATATTATGGACAGCCCAGGAAAAACACCTAAATTCCCAAACTTGAAGCCTAAAAATATGAAACGAGAATTTTCTTATTGGAAAGCATTGGGTATAGATAAATATATATGGGTGATTCTACGCTATTTGGATTTTTTGTGTCCAGAAACCAAATATACTCTGTTCAATTTAATATTCATGATTTCCTTAGTTGACATTATTTTCGTATCTGTAATGATAAAGGCCAGAAGATATTTTAATTTTTTTGAGTTTTATTAGCACCAGAAGAAATATGTTACCTGAAGAAAGACACTATTGGCAGAATTGTGAAAATTAAGCTAGGAAAGTGACATACAATTAACTATTTATAATGAAAGCTGAATTAATATTAAAAAAAGATACATATTATATCTATAAGATATTAAGGAAACAAAATTTCGTCCCTACCCGTGGGCGGGTATTTTCCCTGACAGAGTTTTTTTTTATTCCATTTTTTGGCATCGAAGGCCATTTAGACCTCGTATCTATTTATTTCAATTGGATTGATAGCTAAATCCAATTGAAATAAATTTTTGTCGCATTAGACGGGATGCGAACCCTTGAATGTGCCTGAATAATGACAGCCAAACTAATGACAAAACCACACATTACGTTAAAAAAAAACAATACGCGTCTTTCTTGCCAAAGTTTCGACGTAATTCATGACATTTACATACAATAAACATTGCATTGTACATATGTAGAGTTACGTAACGATAAAATATAAAGAGATTTATTTACCAGAATAAATACTGCATCGACTGACCCAAACACACTTTATGACAATTCAACAATAACTAAAGCTATATTATTTGAATTATGCTCAACGCCGTTAGCTTGCTTCTTACTTCAGACTGTACTATGCCTGTTATTCATGGCCATTGTTATCCTTTGGCAGTTTTTATGATAAATTTTTATCTTTTAATTTTTCCAGAATAGATGACATCATTTTTAGGTCACGTGAAAACAAGTATTTTTTTTTATAATAACAAATACTTTTAAAATGTATTTTCATTAATTATGTTTTGGGGTTTACTTATGTTTATAATTATGGTAAATAATATTATGTCAAGTTAATAAATAAATGAATGTCGAACAAAACTAGTAAAAAAACTAGAAATGGGACACCCAGAATACTGACATTTATGACTATTTTCAACTATTAATTCCTAAAATGAAACAGTTATCGTGAATTGACTAAATGGCCCCAATAAAACACGATATTCTTTATTATTTAAGAATACAGTATCAATGATATAATTATTTTAACATATATTTTTTCCACTGACCAATAAAATTCAAATAGCGTAGAATCACCCATATATATATATATATATATACCTACATATTTAATACATATTTAGTATTTTTTTGAATATTTGGTATAATTGGGACAAAAAGCACTTTACCCAATATTTTCCAATAGAAAAATTCTAGATTTTTCAAAAATATTATTAAATATATATATATACGAGTTGCAGATTTTTTCTAATTCTCTTTCTTTTTTTTTCTTTCTAGTTTTACCTTCTGCACTTGTCTTCTCGACTCAAGTTCAGTCAAAGCATCGTCTTTAGTTATTATCTATGCTTTAGTCCTGTCGAGACGAGACCTGACATGGACTACTGGGCTAAGTCGCTCCGGCCCAGGATGCCTACAATTTCTACATTTTGGTAAGTACATTTACTTTTTAAAGTTAGATACATTCATTAAGGATCAAATTATAGACTAGAATAAAAATTTTTGCGAAAAATATATTATTTGCATAATAAAATGCATCGAAGTTTGGTATCATAAAAAAGTGAGGGAAATGATCTTGATTTTATATTGAATTTCTATTTAAATATTTAATATATATTTTCTAAAATATTTCTATTCTCAGACGAGTATATTTGTATTAATTGATGATAGCAGCAGTTTCCCTCGTCAAATTCACTGATGGTCGGTTAGTCGCTCTAGGGGGGGGGGGGGGGGGGTGCCTAACTTATATATAAAATTTCAACCTCTTAATTCTTTTTGTTCTTGAGATATTTTGTTCACAGCACACACACACACACACACACACACACACACACACACCTATAGACCATGTCGCGAAAACCACTTTTTTGGATTCAGGGGACCTCAAAATGTGTATATCCATCAAAATCTCAACATCGAATTTTTGACAAGAATTCAATACTTTCTCTCTCTATATATTAACATATATAGATAAGAGAAAGAAAAAACTATGAGAACTATTAATTTCTAATTTTGACCACATCTGATGTTCATTTGTCGAGGGAAACTGTTGCTATCAATTAATACAAATAAATACTTTATAGAAGTTTCGGTGTCCATTCATTGCCCTTTTTCATGATATCAAAAGGGTTCCTCAATTGTGGTGTTTATTTATTATGCATCTAATATCTAGAGCGTATATATAATTTTTTATCAGGAGGGGCATATACAAAAATATTTTTAAATTACATATACGAATATACCTGAACCCCAAGGGGCTTAAACACAAAAATTTTATAAAATATCGAAAATATAGAAAAATTGGCTACTTACCCGTCACTGAGGGGATCCGAGCCTGCTCGCCCCCTCCCCCCTGCTCATATACCCCGCTGTCTAATATCGAAAATAGGCAAAGCCCCAGACAGGGAAGGGCCGGTGGTGATAAATCCCTTGGCCCTGTACTCCTTTAAACTTCCCTCATAAAATCCCAATGGAAAATATTCACTAGATTGCTAACTTTAAGGGATAGATTCTAAAACAATTTCTCTTTTGCAGGTTTGTGTTTCTCCAGTGCAATTGTGTTCAGTGTTCAGTGTTTAGTGCTCAGTGCTAGTGCAATCAAGTGGATCAGCTCTACAAGTGCAGGGAACTCGATGGATCAGCTCTACAAGTGCAGGGAACTCGATGGGTCAGCTCTACGAGTGCCAGGCAAGCAGCTTCGAGCGACCGTCAACCCCTTAGGAGGTGAATATTTTTACACACATAAATCCAAAAATATATAATTGATCTGATTCTAATTTCATTTTTTTCTTTTTTGTTACAGATTCCTGAGGGTCAACAGAACAAAGGTACATTATGCATGGTGCAAGAATATTAAAGGGGGTAGATTAGATTAGCTTTTTAGGATGTTCTTTTTTTCAGCTGACAGAGAGAGAAAGAGCCTCTTCCGCCGCGGAATTTCATTATCATCTTAGTATCAGGTCAAGGTGTGATTGCTAAGCGAATACAAATTTAGTTGTATTCACTTTTGGATATTTATTTAGAAAATTTATTTTCACACCTTAAACGTAGTTAAAGATTTAAATCTAGAGGGGTGGAGGGTGCACCATGCCAACGAACCAACGAGAGGGATTTTTTTTAACCTGTTACTACTCTTCGTGAATCTAATAGTAGAGAAATCAACGAGAATACTTTCATTTTAGTCCTCTTTTGGATATTCGTTGTTGTTGTTAGCTTCAGATGCCTACTCTAATCTTTTAGGTTGTTCGTTTTGTTAGGATGCCTTGATTTGTTTCTTTAATTAGGGATCCAAACGGAGAGCTAAAATGTAAGATATTCTTGTTGATTTATTTGAACGGTTCATAAGGAGATGCGGTCAGATCTCATTGAAAGATCGTAGCCCAGGTTCTCAAGTGTTCTTGTGTTTTGCGAAAAGACATCTTTTACTGACGCATTCGGGAGTCTGATATGTTTTTTTTATCTTTGAGGGTGTGTTTGAGGTGGCTCTATGAGTAAAGCGAGTCAGGGAAGAGTTGCCGTTTCTCCAGAAATAGCCTGGAGGGTGGAAATTGCAATCCTTGAGGCTAGGAACCCGAGGGCTCCACCGATTTGATGGTGGAGACGGGGTTACAAACTCTCTCTATTGTCTTCGTATTTTGTGTTAGACTAGGTAGGATCTATTCCACGTTAGCCCCCGCACTCGCTTGCTTGTGATCCAAAAAATCACGTTCATTCTCATTGATACGATTTCTTCAGGCTCCCGGTTTACGGTAAATATATATATTGATCAAATATATATATATATATATATAAATTTTATTCGGCAAGCAAGGAATAATTATTTAAAACCTTCCTGTTCTTTTTTTATCATTTCCATTTTACTACATACAATTTTTGTTGTAATAAACGAAAATAACTTTTTTTGTTATTAGTGTTTATCTGAGCGTGAAAAAGTGAGAGAAGAGAAAAAAATTTTCAATATTTTTTGAGGTAAATATTTTTTTAAAGGTAAATATAAATAATTTAGATCACTAATTCAAAATTCTTATAAATTAACTCATTAGAATTAAGCCTAATTTAAATTTTTTTTTTAGGTCACGAATTAAAACATGTTTAATAACACAGTCATTTACATATTTTCCATAAATAAATAATGTTTGTCGGGAAAAGAGAGATGAGATAAAATGTGATGTTTCTAGAGACCTGCACCTTCAACAAAGTGATTTTTGAAGACCTTGGAACTTCCTATTCTGTAATGGAATAATATTGATATAATCGTTTTAGAAGCAAAATTACAGGAGCAAATGCTGAAAGGTAATTTTTTTATTAATATATATAATTAAAATATTTCAAAATAATGAAATACTATCAATGAAATAACAGTAAACGGTGGAAAATTGACAATTTCATAGAAGTTTCTATGAACACACCTGATGATTTTCTAAGCAAAACAATAATCTTAACCCACCAATTATTGAACTGCTAAAAAAATAATTATACTTCCTAAAATATAATATATATATATATATATATATTTAATCCATCCCTGACTAATCTCTTTAAAAAGCAAGTAATGTCAACATATACAGTATATATATATGCGAAGATAAGTTTTCTCGGGTTATATATATATATATATAAAATTTGTATTCGGCAAGTAAGGGTTAATTAATTATTTAAACCCTTGTTGCTGTTTTTTTATTATTATTTTTATTTACTACATACACTTTATGTTGTAGTAAATGAAAATAACTTTTTTGGTGTTTATTTTTTTATTTAGTGTTATGTAAGTGTGAAAAAGTGAGAGAAGAAAAAACATTTTTTTCTGGTGAATTAAAGGTAAACATAAATAAATTAGAACACTAATTCAAAATTCTTATAAATTAACTGATTAGAATTAAGCCTAATTGAATTTTTTTTTTTTAGGTCACGAATTAAAACATATTTAATAACACAATTGGCAGTGAGTCATTTAAATATTTTCCATAAATAAATAATTGTCGGAAAATTAAAAGAGGGATGAGAGAAAATGTGATGTGCTTAGTTACATAACACCTTTTACAAATTGATTTTTGAAGACCTTAGAGCCTTCTATTCTGTAATGGAGTAATATTGTTATAATCGTTTTAGAAGCAAATTTACAGGATCAAATGCTTGAGGTAATTTTTAAAATCTATATATATATATATTACGAGCGTATAATTAATATATCTCCAAACAATTAAAATATTATTTTTTTAAGGGATGATATTGTGAATAATGTAATACTATCTATGAAATAACATTAAACTGTGGAAAATTGACAATTTCATAGAAGTTTCTATGAACATACCTGATGAATTTCTAAGCAAAACAATCTTAACCGACTTATTATTGAACCGATAAAAAAAAATATTTTAACTTCCCAAAATATATTATATATATATATATATATAAAATACATATTTATTCCATCCCTGACTAATATCTTTAAAAAGCAAGTAGTTTCCATAATATTGATATAATCAAGAGACAGAATGAATAATAAAGTAATGGTGAATAGGAAAACCAAATTCAGAAAGAAGAGATTATTTTCACAGGTTAAAAAAGAATTCTTAAAAATATTTATTTCATGAAGAAAGACCTTTGGTATGTAATCACTTTAATTTAACTATAATATAAAAATAATATTTATAATAATTTTTTCTATTATTTCGTTTTTTCAGGTTTATTTTTAATGGTTAGGCTTAAATATTTGATAATCGAAATGGGCATATCCAACAGGAGGAAACTTCAATGGCCAGAAACAAAAAATAATAAATAAATTAATTTACTTTAATTAACATTCAGTCATAGTCAACTAATAATCAAAAAATAAAAGAAAAAGAAGAATTTTATTAAGAATAAAGAAGAATTCTCTTCATTCCTTTTTTATAAACATTCAACGATCAACAGAAGATCCTGAACACGTAGATTATTATAATTTATTCACTGATTTTATTGGAGAGAAAGAAAAATGAGGCACTGGTGCCATTTTCCAAACAGTTGTTGTTCTTTGTTCGAATAATCTAAACTTTGAAGCATCGACATAATTATTTAATATTTTATACATATAGACCGAATCAAAACATCAAAAGACAGTGTTTTTACACAGAAAAATAAATTTATAACTGAGACTGGGAAAATAAGAAGAAAAAATGTCCACCACCAAACTTCTTGCAACGAAATTAAATAGCCGAACTTTGAAGTGCTAAGTCATAGACAGTTGGATTATACTCACCTTTATTCAATTGAATACAAATACAAATACAAATGTGTAATAAATAAAATAATTATTGTAATTTGGAAGTTTAAATGAGTTGAAAGAGAAAAATATCCAAGTCTTGAACCACGTCCATGCTCTCCCAAAGATTGTTCATAAGAAAATTACAAATTAATGAAAATTAAAAAGGAAGATTTTGAAATAAAGAAGATATTATCTCAGAAATAGGGATTATAAAATCAAATTAATTCACTTTGAAAGTCATGCTTAGAGTCTACAACTTGTAGACGGAGACCACGAACTACCT
Source organism: Euborellia annulipes (assembly GCA_023213315.1). Classification (NCBI taxonomy): domain Eukaryota; kingdom Metazoa; phylum Arthropoda; class Insecta; order Dermaptera; family Anisolabididae; genus Euborellia; species Euborellia annulipes. The sequence continues at coordinate 14,481 of JAKCPI010006288.1, forward strand.
AGCTGGGGCAGGGAATTCTTTACATGCCAGTCTCTTCGTTTCTTATTCAAGATGCCTGACAGATCGAGGGGCCGGCCTCTTCCCAGTCGCATCAATTTAAAATCATTAAAAAGTGCCGGCCTCTCACTGCGGGACGAAAAGAAGAGAGAAGAATGAATTTTGAAAGTTATTCTATTCTACCTCCTATACTGGTGCCCTTACCTTGTCGTCGGGGCTTAACTGACGGCCGTGCAGGGGCGGCGGGCGGAACAAAAATGGACACTCACAAGCCAAGGTGGAACAGCATACGCCGAAGGCTGTGTGACTAAGGGGGAGCTTAGTCGTAGTATACGAATTCTGGAAACCAGAAGACCACCAGTTTCAGTTACCCTTCTTGTGCCATACGGGGCTCTGTTAGTGACTGATATTTCCCTAGCTACTTGTGGGAACAGTATGGAGCTTCTAAGTAATATAAATTGTTACACTAATCCGTCAAAGAAGGCAAATTTTCGAAAAGGCTGAAATAAAGCCTGAGGAAATATCAAAAGCCTCTCCGTGGAATATAAGTACTGGTCCTAGTAATTCCATAAATAAATCATTATTGTCAGAAAACTAAAAGAGAGATAAAAGAAAATCTTATGTGTTTATTTACATACACATTCAACAAAGTGATTTTTGAAGACCTTGGAGCCTCCTATGCTGACATGGAATAATATTGATATAATCATTTTAGAAGCAAAATTACAGGAGCAAATGCTAAAAGGTAATTTTTTAAATAATATATCTCTCGATTGAAATTTAAATATGAATATTTTAGTGTGAACCAGCCTTCCAATTAAAATCTCATGCACAAGGTAGATAAATTCTTGGTTAAATAAAAGAAAACAAATATAATTTTTCATATATATATATATATATATAAATATATATATATTTTTTTTTCTTTATTTCAAAGCGTATAGAGGCTAACTAGTTTCCTCAAAATCAATTGTTTCGGCGAAATAACGCTTTTGTCAGAGTCACATTAACTGGAATACAATTATTAATTTATAATGATGTATTTTACAAACAGAACAGTAAAAATTAAGTATATATTTTACCTCTTCACTAAGATGTTAAAGATAATTATTTTATAATATTTCATTCATTTTAATTGTAATAACCAAGTCCTGTTTAAATTTTACATACTTAGTGAAGAGGTAAAATATATACTTAATTTTTACTCTTCTATCTGTAAAATACATCATTATAAATTTTTAATTGTATTCCAGTTAATGTGGCTCTGATGAAGGCGTTATTTCGCCGAAACAAATGATTTTGCACAAACTTGTTAGCCCCTATACTCTCTGAAATAAAGACAAAAATATATATATATACTGTATATATGAAAAATTATATTTTTTATCTTTTATTTTAACAAGAATTTATCCACCTTGTGCATGAAATTTAAATAATTAAAATGTTATTTATTCAGATGGATGATATTCTGAATAATGTAATACAGACTCCAGGTCTGAAAAAAAAATCGTTTATATTTATTTGAATTCGATTATATTATTATTTATAACTGTGAAATGTACAATAAATGCTATTAATGTGGAAAAAATCTGGTGTGACTGGTCACATGTGTCGACATATAGATATATTTAGTTTCCGCCGATATATATATATATATATTTTTTTTAAACATTCACACTTTTTTTCCTCATTCACACTCACATGTCTTTTCGGCAACTTAGGCCATTTACGGGGGGGGGGGGGGTTAAGACTTGGCGATAACCGTTATTTGAATATATATGTATTTGGAGTCCAGGTATTCTTATTTAAGCCATTTGTATCCAAATTATAATAAAATCATCGAACTACCTGGGGTCCGAACCCGCGACTCTGGGTATAGAAGGTTATCACCCTAACCCATACACCAAGCCCGAGGGCATTTGTATTTTTTAACGCTCACACTTTTTTCTCATTCACACTCACACTCCCACACATATATACACAGTTTTTTCGGCAACTTAAACCATATAATAATTTTAATAAGAAAAAATAAACATTTATAATATATAATAAAATGAATATATTATTTATCTAAATTTAAATTTCAAAAAAAAAACCCGGCTATTTTGTTAAAATGGGTTGAGAGCACTGTCGCTGTCGGGATTAAAATTAAATTAGCCAAATATTTAAAATTAATTATTTTTTTGCATATAATATAATTTTATATAACAATTTTTTATTTATTTCTTTGATAAAATTATTAAATTATATATTTAAAAGTTAGAGAGATTTGAATTTGAAAGTTGTCTCTACTGTTTCAACTTGCAATGACGTCACACGCCAAGATGGCCGGTACAAAAAAGAATTATTCCGTGACAGGCGTCAGATTGTACTATGTCGATTTTGATTTTCAAGTGGATCTCGTGCCGTTTTCGAATGATACATTTCCAATGTAAAATCAAAATGTTTTTCCCGATGTAAACGTTTTGATAATGAGCCGACATATGGACGGTGGACCCGTGAACTCGGCTAATGGCTCGACACCAAATACAGGAGGAGCATCTGCCAATGTCACTGGCGGGATATTAACCAAATCACAACGGCTCATTTTAGGTTTAATGATTTTATTACTTGTGGATGTTATCTGGGTATCATCCTCCGAACTCACCAAGGTAAACATCATTTATTAAAATCAAATAATTTCCACTTCAAAAAGATTCCATATTATGTAGAAAAAATTGTTATTTGAAAAAAATCTCAATTGTCTGCATCTTTTTGTTTAAATTTTCGAAAATTGTTATTTAGTTATTTATATTTAAAATCATTGTCGTTGCCAGCGTTCGTGTTTTAGAGCGAAGGTAGAAGATTTTAAATAAAAAAAAATGATTGACATCATCCAAGAATAAAACTAAGAAATATTTCAGATTGATCAACTTGTGATAGGGGTCTTCCAACAGGAAATATGATTTTACTGATGACACGTTTACATGCTTATACGAAATTGTTGTATATTGATAATGATTAAGTTAATTTCTATTGACAGATCTTGACAAAGCTGAATATTTGAAGTTTTAAGCTTAATTAATTTTTATCAATCGAATTAACTTTTTGTGAGTATATTTGTTGGTGGATCAAGTGATCCCTGCCTCCAGCCTCTTCGAGAGTTGCTCGCGAAATTTGGAAGTCAAGTGTAGTGGTGTGTCTATGGGGCTAAACAGAGGATATCAACCCACAAACATAGCGAACGTTCGCTCGTGCTGATATTAGTTCCCCGCTTCTCTGAATTTCTAAAATATTTTTAACATATTGGTTGGCACGGGCCCTCCGAAAAATCATTTTTTTGTACTGATGATGACCAGGCGTGATGCCGGTCGAAATATTTACAAATTAAATTGAAGTGAGAGGCGTCCACTAGCTTCCTTCATGATTAAAAATGTCCACAGATACACACAGACACACGAACCAATTTGCGGGACCCACTTTTTTGAACTAAGGGGACCTCAAAACATGAATATCCATAAAAATCTCGACATCGAATTTTTGACATGATCGCAATACTTTCTCTCTCTATATATATATTTCATATATAGACTAAGAGAAAGTAAAAATATCATCCAGCAGAGTTTTCCACGCGTTCTTAATCATTTAATTTTGAAACTGTACAATTTTCTCATTATTTATTTATTTATTTTTTTTAACACTCACACTTTTTTCTCATTCACACTCACATTCACACACACATACACACATTCTTTTCGACAACTTTTTAAGACGAACCAACGGCCATTTAAGACTTTAAACGATACTCGTATGTTTATATATATTGGGGGTTAGGCATTCTTATTTAAGCCATCTCATTATTTTTTGATCCCAGTCGGGGTAAAAGTCCTAACAATACATCATTGTTAATTGAGAGAGATTAATTTATAAAGCTGATTACAAGATAACTCAACTCTAAGAGAGAGTGTCAAAACATGTTTTTAATAAAACAATTATCTATATCTAATTTATATAAAGCAATATCAATTAAAAAAAATCTTTTCCTATCTCTTTATTTAAGGCAGGTCTGTCCAATCAATGAGCCTTGAATTATGTAAGGCCTACCTACTACGTATTTAAAATCAAAATTTTTTCAGAATAAATTATAGCTATTATATATAGATAAAATCTAAAATTTTCTTTATTTTAAGATGTGTGCTTTATAAATTAAAATCTAGCCAAATTATTTAGAAGAAACAATTTTCTGTATATTTAATATTTGTTTTCATCACCAACCCAATATAAAACGAACGAAAAATAAATATTTAAATTTTTAATTTATCCTCATTGGTGGCAAAAATATCATGATTATCATATTATTAAATATGAGAGGGAATATCACTCAAGGCTTTGAGAGCTATTAATAAATTATTTAGGTTTAATATTTTTAAATAACTTTTTATGGGGCGTGTTAATATAAAACCCAGGCAAGTCTTTTATCGGCCCTGTTAATAGATCCCTGCTGAGAATCATAGTAGCAAAAGTCCGAAAATTTATTTTTCAGTTAAGCCTACCATGTTAAAACGTCTTCTCTTTTGAGTGTCAAAAATATATTTACATTCTTTTTTATATATTCTGGCTAGAATATTGTCCCTGGTAATATAATAATACCTAATAGAACCTAATAGAAGAGAGAATGCCGACACGCTTCTTCTATGTTCTGGTGACTGTAGGGAAGCAGTATTGCATATGCAGGGATTGGACAAAATAATATGAACACTGGATATTAGACAATACTTACTTATTTATTAATAATGTGTTGAGCCACCATTTGCTTGTAGAAATTTTTAGAGGTTATTTGAGGGTACTCTAGGATGACTATTTCAAGTTTTCCTCGAAGCCCTTGTGCTAACTTGGAGGAGGGGTGCGAAAACTTCAAAACTTTTGAAAATTTTTCAGTTTTTGCTTATATCTTGTAAACTATGCATATTTTGAGAACCATATTACAATAGTAGGTTGTAGAGCATTAAATTTGTTAATATTTCGTGTATAAAACGAATGTGTAGAGTCAATATTACCCGAGATACGGCCGGTCAAAGTTTCTATTTTTTGACATTTCGAGAAACTTTGAACTTTTTTTCAGTTTTCTCTTATATCTCGTAAACTAAACATATTTTGTACCATAGTACAATAGAAAGTTGCAGAGTATTAAATTTGGTAAAATTTGATTGATAAATCGAATTTGTAAACCCTATATTAACCGAGATACTGCCGAACAAATTTTCTATTTGTTTTACATTTCGAGAAACTTTGATCGGACGTATCTCGGTTAATATTGAGTCTATAAATTGGTTTTATCAACCAAATTTTAGCAAATTTAATGCTCTACAATTTGTATTGAACTATGGTGCACAAAATATGCTTAGTTTACGAGAATTAAAAGAAAATAAAAACTGAAAATTGTCCAAAAAATTTTGAGGTTTTTGTCTCCTCTCCCCCAGAGTTAGCACAGGGTTCTCGAGGTCGAAAACTTAGGATAGACATTCTAGAATACCCCCAAATAACCTGTAAAAATTTCTACAAGCAAATGGTGGCTCAACACATTATTAATAAATAAATATTGTCTTTATGTCCGGTGTTCATATTATTTTGTCTTTCCCCTGTACTTCTGTCAAAAAATCACCCTTTTATTTGACATTAATTATTATTTTTATAGAAGAGATAGTGGCTGTGTTGTATAACAATCGAGAATAGTAGACATTGGTAGCCGAAAATACTCTGAATGCTATTTCGGTCCCTCTTTTAAGAACCATCATCAATCCATTGAATTTATCTTTCTCAGAGTTTGTCATTTGTCATTCATTTTATAATAGACTTGATAAAGGGACCAAAATCTTTCCTGGGGATTGAAATAGCATTAAGAGTATTATCTGATTTTAATTTCATAAATCAATAACAAGGATTTATTTAATTCTTTTTTTAAAATCTTTTTCTCTAGAATAATCGTCGTGATATCTAAGATTAGATATTATGTGACTTATTTAAATTGCTCCCATTATCATAAATTTTTGCTAACATATAATTTCGATTTGATTGAAAGCAGCAATTTGTCAGCCATATTTGCATGTTCGCCTCGGATTATTATAGATTATATTAAAATAAATTGAATATTTAGTAAAATATGAATGTTTTGCTTAATCAAAAATAAACTCTCCTGTCTTTTCTATTTTAATAAAATAAACCAGTGCGCCTGATAAAAAAAAGTATGAAAACGTTTTAATGCTGATATATTCACAAAGGACTGTTTAATAAATAACAAATTATTGAATAAAATTGAAAAAAAAAATTGTTTTAACTTAAAAAGCTTCCTTGCCCTACTTTACATTCTCTTTGTAATTTATAATAAAAACAAACATGCGGTGGTCTTAGGGGATGAAATGGCTTGATGCCAATACTTAAAAAAACATTTATGATTTATTTAAATAGAATACATAATAATAAGGGAGAAAATAAGGAAAAGAGCCAAAAATAAAGCCTTTTGGAATAGGGTTGTCATACAAATAAGTCAAAAAGTCAGTTAACCCCGAAATATGATCGTACGAAATGTCCTATGAACATGAAAATCCAGTGAATTGGTTCATGAATAATTAATGACTTAGCTAAATTCTCGTTTCCTTAGAAGAGTTTTTCCTTTTTACTTTCTCTTACCCTATATATGAAATATAGAGAAAGTATTTCGATCATATACTTCCTTTTGAGGTCCCCTGAGTTCAAAAAAGTGGTCCCGCAAATTGGTCTGTCTGTGAACAAAATATTTCAGAAACGAAAGTTGAGAAATTTTATATTTGAATTAGGCAACCCCTCAAGGGGTGAAAATAAGCTTTTGAACAAAATCGGCCAAAAAGTACTAGTACTTTACTGAGGTACTTTTTCAGTTTTTTGCGATTTTCTCAAAATTTGCTCCAAAGATTTTGATTGATTAATCAACTAATTTTTGATGCTCTTTAAAAAGTATATTAGTGAAATTTTTCGTGGAAATTGTTTGAAGTACTTGTTGAAGCATCAGCTCAGTGCCATCTATGAATCGCGTGATCAAGTTTGGAAATATATCTCTACACAAAAAAATCTGGTGTGACAAGCACAGTACACAACATTTTCGTGCCGAAGGGCTGTGTCTGTGTGACAGGTTACACCAGATTTTTTAAAGTCTTCGACATCTCAGGCCAAATGGAATTTAAACGATACAATATATATATATAAAATTATGATACAAATTATCCAGGCATATTTATTTATACCATTTGTTATCCAAATGATTTAAATAAATTTTCATCCGACTTAAGCCATTATTGTAAAGGACCTTTGTTGCAGTCAAAAAATTTTCATTTCTTTTCTAAAAAAGTTCGAAAAAAATTCATCAAACAAGAAAAGATTCATTCAGTTAAAACAAATATAATCGTTATCTTGTTTCGACTTGTTCTGTTAATGATAAGAGTGACTAACGATAGAAAAAAGTCAAGATTAAAAATGCATAAGAATTTTTTTTTCTACATAATATGGAAATTTTAATAGTATACAGTATGGATGCATGTTTTAGTTAATCTTATACTACCAAATGAGCAATGTATTTTTACTTGTTAATGATAAATATTTTAGTTAATTATAATAAATTAAGTCCTTTGCTGAGATTAATTTTTTTTTATCGCTTACAGTATTTATACACAACGGCGGCCTTCGAAAAGCCCTTCTTCAGCACCTATTTCAAGAATTCCCTTTTCACACTTTATTTACTTGGATTTCTTTTCTGGCCTCCTTGGCGAGAACAATGCTTCAAACCAACAAATTATATGGTAGGTAGTACAAAAAAATATTTTTTTGTTTCTAAATTTTGGAAATCAAATCAATCAA